>VXCM01008558.1:0-16772 GCA_014773175.1 Lucifuga dentata
CCTCTCAGGGTCATTGCTTTCTAGGTAATTTCCCCTCGGGGAGTAAATATTTACCCTTTTGGGAGTTCCTGTATGGGAGTATTTTTATAGTTTAAATTATTGTATTGTAGGAATACTTTCATTGTATGCCTTTTAGGTGAATAAATACTTACCCTTTTATAGGTGTTCATTGTACAGGAGTACTTTCATTGTGTGACTTGTACTGCAGGAATACTTTTATTGTTTGAATTTTTGTACTGCAAATTGGGTTATAATAAAGTTTTAAAAGGATATTCTGAGGCTTGTTGTCTTTTAATTTTGTTTTTCTTATGGGGAAAAACCAGGACTTGAATGAGGAGGTAAGTTACCTTTTTTAATTCAGAGGGTTTTCTCTTACTGCAATTCTATGTACACACTCACTCCACACTGATTCACATTTTACAACTCCTACTCAGAACACATTTTTAGGGTTTTCCAGGGATAAAAGTAGGAGGTTAGACACATTTGTTGTAATATCAGTAAAACCTTAGGAGACGGTTCATCTTGGTAGTCCTACTTGAAGGAAACTTCAAGGCAGACATCTGTGGTGCATCCCAGGTCTGGCTGAGAGAAATTTACATTTTCTCAGTTAGAGGCGCTAATACCTAACTCTTTGTATTTAATATAAGAGGACAGGATATGAGGTTACCGTTGATCACTGTTAGAGTAAGTTACTGAGAGGAGGTAGCCAGTGATCTGAACCCTTCTGTACAGGAGGGGGACTCCCTGTAGGGTGTGGTGATGCATCCGTAGGCAGTAAAGTTTTATATATATATATATATATATATTTAAATTAAAATGGTCACTACATTCATATGGCTTGTGGTGTGCTTTGGATCAGAGCAAAACAAGTCCTATTCCATGAAATTTATAGATTCTAAAACAAGAAAAAGAAAATAATTTGGAAGGGGGCGTGTGTGTGTGTGTGTGTGTGTGTATTAATTTTCTATCTGCTGTATATGCTGAGACAGGAGTNAAAAAAAAAAAAAAAAAAAAATACCTGTATACGTGCCTAAACCAACATGTTACTAAGGTTGCATTTACAGTTGCATTTACACTCCCACACATGTGACCTGATTCTGATCTTTTGCTCACATGTGACACGTATCGGTCACATTTCTGAAGATGTAGATGGTAAAAAGCCACATGGAATCAGATATCCTCATATCTATTTTGTGCCACTTGCACATGAGGAAATAAATCGGATACGTATCGGATATCTGCCGATAGAACTGTGTCTAAATCCACAGATCAGAATTTCCTTCCCATTCTGACTCCTACGTAACGTTCTGCTTTATCTGCATATGATGATGTCAGCATCAATATGATGACGCTCTCTGTAAACAGAAATGGAGGACATATTATATATATCAGACATGCTGATGTGTGTTTATGTCAAATAGACGTGTTAGTGTGTGATAACAGGCTCCTGTTACAGCAGCAAAACTCCAACTCCACCCACTTCTCCTCCATGATTAACCGATGAACATACGTGTCCTGATGGAGAGATAAACGCTCACATAACATATCAGATGTTTCTCTCTGCATGTGAAAGTTTTAACCTGCTGATGAATTAAATACTTCTCTCATATTAGTCCATTGAAGCGTTTTGTATACATCCGTCTCAGAAATGTACACATGCGTAGCTGCATCCTGCTGCTACAGGTCAAAGGTCAAAGTGTGTAAATATCAGAATTGAGCATCAAGACTTGTAGAGTAAATCCAGCCTAAGATGATGCTGACTCAGCAGTATGAAACTGTTTTGACATATATATTTTCAGCAGTTATGGATTTAGATGGAAAGAGGACGATGTCCACTACCTCACTGTAAGATGAATTCACGTGATACTTTTTTTTTACATCCTGATATGACAGTAAAAGTCTGGATTTATGTTGGCAAAAAGAGTGAAATCAGAGTGATGGGCCTCATATTTTCTCTCTGCCCCATTTCTTAGAAAGAAGAGTAGTTGGCAGTATAACACTATAAATATATACCACATACATATACAAATATAAACACATAGATTTTTGGGTTGGATGTTGACAGGAAGTTAGTGTTTCTGGGAAGCTGACCTGGCTCAGCTCGGCTGCCTCTCCATTATGCATCCTATCACTTATTCATACAACCATATTTTATTCACACACACACACACACACACACACACACACACACACACACACACACAGGGCCATGTTAGGTGAGACTGTGTGTGTACTGTATATGTGTACACGTAAAAGTCGATGAGAAGGTGTGAGAACGTGTGTATACATGTGTGAGTGTTCACACTCCCAAAAATAAACACATTAATAACTGTATGATACCTGGAGCAGCAGCACTTTGAATTGCCTTTGTGTTTGCATGGTGCTACATAAATAAATTTGCCTTGCCTTGGAGTTTGGGTTGTATTATCATGCTGATATTTGATCAAAAATCAGAAATGTTCCTGGCCGTACAATCCACCGGGGACATCACAGATATGATATGGTTTGCTGTACTGTAAAACTGATTCATGGCACTGTTGTGTAAAAATCTGTTTCCCCTAAAAAATGTGTTTCCTTTGGGAGTCTGATGTCACTGTGATTTTACATCAGGGAGGAAACTCACATCAGTTTGATTTTTATGGGTTTGTTCTCCCACAGCAAAATGCTAAAACAACATTTTAAACACATTTCACGGGCTAATAAAGATTGAAAGTAGCCTCCCGAAAGAAACATTCCTGGTTGTTGCAGGGATACAAATTCTGGCGTAAACCCACCGGCTGTCTCTGCGAACCCTTAACCTGACTTAAATCAAATACAGCATTGCGGCTGAACTCAGCACATGTACGTATCAATCTTTGTTATCTTGTTTCTAGGGTTCAATGGAGAATTTTAAAGTCCCATGAAGGTCTGAGTGCTGTTTCTGAGGTTTTCATTCACGATTTTCCTCCCTGAGGTCTGAACAGACAGGAAAATGATATAAATGATCAAATTTCTAAATGTCGAACATCAACTTGTTGACTTTTGTGTATGTAGCTTAAAGGACCATACCACCCATTTTGCATGTTTGAGCCTAACATATTCAATTTTCATACATTNTGTAGCTTAAAGGACCATACCACCCATTTTGCATGTTTGAGCCTAACATATTCAATTTTCATACATTACATTACTGTAACATATCATTTATCATAACATATTGTAATAATTTCCCAAAGGATAAAACAGTATTTCAGCTTTCCTGATATTTTGCAGAATCTCTTAATCTTTCAAAGTCAAATATTCAAGTGATACACCCACCTTAAAAATCCATGTTTCTCCTGCTAATAGTTACACAGCCTTATGAAGTCACGGTCCTTTAAATTTTTCCATAAACGCAGGTCTTCTTTTGGGACTATATTCCCCGGTGGAGGCATACATTCACTCCACGCTTTTTATTGAGCTTAAACACTAAAATTACATAACTTTTAAAAAAAACCTGAATACACGTCTTGTTGGTGATGATGGATTACCTATCCCAAGAACGTTTCAAGTATCAACAAGTTGATTTTAATAGCAGAATGAACTGAAACCAATGGAGGTCTGGAAGGTAGGAAAAACATTTTTAATTCACCGTTCCAGTAGTATGCTTTGAGAAATGATTGTCAGTAACGTTACGTGTATGAAAATTGAATATATTAGGCTCAAACATGCAGAATGGGTGGTATGGTCCTTTAACCTGGAGTTCTTTGTCTTGTGTATTCAGATCTCATACTAAACCTTTCTCATGCTTTGTGCATGAGAATGTGCTTTGTGCTTTAAATGTTCGTTTACATTCAGTGTTTTTCCACCAAAGAACATCATGTGTATCCTTAAGGTCTGACAAACATGTTGAAGACATTTTCTACCGCAAGACACACCAGCAAAGGCTGTTTGTGAAGATTTGAAACCTGCGTTCTTTAGGAATTGGCTTTGAATCTTGTCTTTTAAAGGTACGTGGCTAATTTTGTGGTGCATGTCCACCACAACAACAGACATTCATTATCATTCTCTGCAGCTGCCGTGCCGCTCTTGTGCTGCTGGCTCGCACGTACCATATGCCTTCATGTGCACGCTACAATATACAAACACAAAGTTCATCTCCAGCGCCTCCACAGGGCACCTTTAATGCCTGTGAATTCACAAAAATGACATAAACAATGCATTCCATATAATGTGAAACAGTTTCTCTTGTTTTATGAATTGTATATACTGCATGGGAATCTTTTGAAGTGTTTTGCTTTGTGGAATAGCTCAATCAAACCGCCACGGGCCTTTTAATGCATTTTTTTACATCATGTGTAATATGTAGAAAATACTGCTTGTCAGCAGTTTCTACACAAAAAATGCCAGCATCTTTCAAGCCTTTACATCAAAAGTACCTTATTGGGTTTACATCATACAGCTCCAACTCCAAACCACTTAAAGGACCATACCAGCCATTTTGCATGTTTAAGCCCAATAAACATGTTACATACACATTACTGACAACCACTGATGGAATGTCAGGGCCAGCAAGGCCTTCTCTGCTGGCCTAGAGATTGTCAGAATCAGACAATTATATTTTTATAATTTAATATATATTTTAATTAATGCTATATGTATTTTACAAAGTTTGTTCCCATCAGTTTTCTTATTACCGTCATTTCATCACTACTCTCTCCCTCAGTTTCGCTGCTTCCAGTGCAGCTCATAGAATTAGAGTTTTTATCCAATCAGATTTTCGCCCTGTGCTGTCTCTGGGTAAAAAAATCTAGCCTGAGGCCTTCAGAATCTTGAGTGAATCCCCTCTGCTATTCAAGCAAATGGGACGATGATGTTGATTGTCATGTTCTTTAGCCAATCAGATTTTGAGTTTGCCATGTTGGGCGTATTCTTTTACAGACCAGGGCCTTCTAGCTGGTCTAGGCCTATGCTAGCACTTTTCATGCGGATGCCAGCTGCATAAAAACCTAAAGAAGAAGAAGAAGAAGAGGGTCAGTTAGCTAATTGAAGTAAAACTAGCTAGCACATAATGTAGCATTATCTAAGATTGATTTAAACTTTCTTTTGTGACGTTCAGATTTTTAGATGTAGCGCGAGTGGTGAGTGCTGGCGACTTCAAAAACGGACTTTTTCTGATTGAAAACTTTCTTTATGGACCTTTAAGATTTGTATTTGAATACCTCTGGCCTATAGCCCTAGTGTCATGCTGAGGTTATTAGAAGGTGGTTTAACTGC
The DNA here is from genome assembly GCA_014773175.1 of Lucifuga dentata. Taxonomy (NCBI): domain Eukaryota; kingdom Metazoa; phylum Chordata; class Actinopteri; order Ophidiiformes; family Bythitidae; genus Lucifuga; species Lucifuga dentata. Next base: position 5,236 of record VXCM01008558.1, read on the forward strand.
AGGAGGATAGCACTGAAGGCCTAGGTGTAAAATACACGGCCTGCCGCTGCTGATAACCAATTTCCAAAACATAAAACCGTATTTTAGTTTTCCTGTTATTTTTTTCAAACCCCCTAATCTTTCAAACTCAAATGTTCAGGTGACACAATTACCTTAAAATTCAAAATTTGGCCTTCTAATTTTGCATGATTGTAGAAGGCATGGTTGTTTAATTTCTCAGTAAAATCTGTCTTCTGCTGGGACTATATTTCCTGGTGGAGGCATACCTCTGTGCAGCTCCATGTTGGGTCAGTTAAATAAAGTGACTGACAAAAAAAACCTAATAGACATCATGTTCACTGTGATGGATTATATATCTCAAGCATGTTTCAAGTCTCTACAAGTAGAATGAACTGAAACCAGTGGCAGTCTGGAAGGTAGGAAAAACAATCTAAAATTTACTGTTAAAGTAGTATGTTTTGGGAAATGGTTTTCAGTAATGTAATGTTGTATATCTTGGCCTCAAACATGTGCTATTCTGAGCTTGCTGTGGCCTTGTCTGTTCTTGGTTGGCAGAGGGTGAATCAGAGGTCAGAGGTCAGATGTGACTGTATGTCTTATATACTGCAAGGTTCATCATTTGTGATGTGTTTTGATAATATATCATGTAGTTTTAGGTCATGTAGAATGTGGACTGATGCTGTGATTGGACATTTTTTAAACCTAAATGTGTGATTTTCTTATGTTTGATTGTTTGAGCCTCAGGAAGAATAGTTGTTGCGGAGGCATTGACCAACGGGGATCCAATGAAGTAAACAGTAAAATAAAACTAAACAGCCACTGGTATGATCCTTTAAGTATCATGTGATGGAGGATGAGCTGGTTGAGTTTGGGTAAAATGACTGGATGCTTTCTGAGTGGCGGGTCAGATCACAGCACTCACTCAGAGGAGCCACGGAAGAACCGGTAACAAAAAGCTTTTCACTGCCACCGGTGGTGGTGAAGCACATTTGGGTTAAGTGTATCGCCTGGAACCACACGTCCATTTCTGAGTGTCTGCACAGAGTGTGTTCCAGCCTTTTGTCTGGACAAACCAAAACACACCAGGACACAGGATCTGAAAGTTCTACCCACCACTCTAACTCTTCTTTCTCGCCCTAATTCTCTCTCTCTCTCTCTCTCTCTCTCTCTCTCTCTCTCNTTCTTTCTCGCCCTAATTCTCTCTCTCTCTCTCTCTCTCTCTCAGTCCACCTTGCTCACTCATCTTTTCTGTGAACCCTTACAGCTTTGTGTGTCTCCCTTGAGCTAGCTGTTAAGTGCAGTCTCCAAAAAACTCCACAAAAAAGCCCATTTGCAAGCAGCCAGACTCTCTCTCTCTCTCTCTCTCCCACACACACACACACATACAAGTACAGAATGACACTAACATGCATAGACACATATACATGCAATTACACTCTATCTCTCTTACACACACACGCACACATTTCCTGAACACATACACTAAGATCCTTCATCAGACACACACGTGTAGGCTCTTGCTCTTTCTCGCTGTCTCTCTCTCTCTCACACACTTTTCAGACTTCCCTCTGGGCGAGCGAGGCAGAGTGGCAGAAGCGAGGCCGGCATAAATGATACGATGATATCCAGGCCTGACTTGTCAAAGAAGAGGAGGGGAGCATGATGAGGAGGATGATGAGAAGGACGAAGAGGAGGAGGAGGGGTAAAGCGGTGGTGGCTCTGAACACAGGAAGTATTCATCGTCTCAAACTGTCGCCGCACATTTTTCTCAAACACTCGCTTGGAAACAGCGACAGGGGAGAGGCGAGAGATGTTTGGAGGAGAAAGCGCGGGAAGGCTGAAGGGCAGATATAATGACTTTTACACTCACCCTCTCTTTCCTCAGAACCATACTCTCTGGCCTGCAAGCTTCCCTTTCAACCCCCCCCCCANCCCCCCCCCCATTTGTTTTCCTCAATGTGTCATGGCACTGCTGAGTAGCTTTCAGGGAGAGAGAGTGCACTTGTTTACTCTCTCTCTCTCTCTCTCTCATTTCTTCCCTCTCTTTGGTTAAAGGAAGGGGACAACCTGGCCCTCTGGGCATGTCTCAAAATAATTAACTAATAGTTCTGTGTTAGTATCCAAATGGTGTGTGTGCATGCGATCCATCACATGAGGACTTCAGCGTACACATTAGGCCGGCTACTGAGACCAAAGTCACAATTATGCTGCGTACAATATACAGCTGCACATACATTGAGGCTGCAATGACTCCGGCGGCTAAAGCTGGGCCATATTTACGCCAACTGGATGATTTAAGTCGCGTTCTGAGCAGCCTGCCTCGTTCATTCTTCATCCAGGCTGCTTTCTGGACAGACAGGACTTGGAGTTGATGACAAATCGGTTTGTTATGTTGAAAACCTGAACTACTGTATTGAGTTCATTTTAGCAAAAGCTTCTCAGTGTCTTTTCCCTCAGAGAGGATGAGATGAGCTTCATATGAAGACACAGTTCAAAGAAGCATTTGAGATACATTGAAACTGGATTAAATCGTAAGCATTGAAATAAATATGAGCTACAGGGCAGGATTCATAAAACTTAACAGACTTCACACATTGATAAGCAGTCATGACCATGTTCCCTCATCATAAACACCTGTTACTGAAATCTGTTAACTGCATTTCCATCCGACTTTTTAAAATGACTTAGCATTAAACGACTTCAAAAAAGTGTCTGGAAACGCTGCAAAGTCGTTTTTAAGTCGGTCATTTTAAATTGACATTTAAATTGAGATTGAGTTGAAATTCATATTTTCCAACATTTAAATGTAAAAGTGTGAAATGAATGGGTCACAGCCCGTACCTGTACAGATATGGGACATGTTGAACACCGCAGCATCATGTGCTACCAGCTGAGCCCACACACGTCTCAGAAGCACAGACGGTCATCAACAAGTTCCTGCAGAATGATAGATGGCCCTTTATGTATAAAGTCTGATACCATCCGCTGGAGGAAGAACCAGAATGCGTGCCATCAGTTGCACCATGCACTTGTGGAAGATGATGTGCAGCTCAACGGCGATGCGCTGTCTGCCGTGCCTCCACCATGTCTTAATGAAGCTCCTCCATCCTCAGAGCAGAAAGAACTTTGGAATGTTCTTAAAGATGGCGGACCAGATTGGTTTCCGGATCACGTGAGGAGCGAGGAACGATCAAATAAGAGCTTTGGAATGCACATAATGTGTCAGTGGCTCCACAGATCATGTAACCTGAAACTTTTTGCTCACCTTCAGTTTGTGTAATAATAACCACGTCCCATGAACATCTACGGACTATTTTCATCCAATGATGAGGACCGTTTTAACTGATGACTTTTTTGACACTTATCCACATTAGACAATCTAAATCATTTTTGGCCAACTATACTCTATTTTCTGCTTTCCACTGTTCCCTTTACAAAGAAATTCTATTTCTGTTCTGTTCATTTAAAAACAAAAACAAAAAACATGCCATTGTTTTTTTTTTTTTTTTTTTTTTTGCAGTTCGTTAGGTATCGGCGTCAATTAGCGAATGTGTCCCGCTGTGACACTGCAGGAAGCTGTAAAAGTCTGCATGCATATTGCTAATGCTGGTGCATGTGATAGTGTGTGAGTATGTGTGTGTGTATGTGTGTGAGTATGCGTGCAGCACTGAGGCCAGCAGACGTCTGTAGTGATTGATAGGTAAAGGAAGACCTCCGAGCCTGTAAACCCCCGACCCCTCCGCGTTGTTGCTGTTATGATGGGTATCAGAGTATTAAAACAAGCCCGACCAGCACAGAAAAGAGTCAATTGGCAGAATAATAGCCTGGCTTTGTGTGAACGGAGTATGCAGCCAATTCAAATACAGGATGTACTGTGTGGCCATTAAATCACACAGCTGTCTGACTGAGCAACAGGCATGCAGTTCAGTTCCACGTTTCCTTAATAGGCCAATTAATGAGGATTTTATGGAGTCATTTACATAAAACCAAAGGGCCTATTCATTTTATATAATAGCAAAATTACATGTTTTTTTTTTTTTTTTTTTNTTTTTTTTTTTTTTTTTTGGCCCAGTTTACATGGCCTCAGAGCAGAGACATGTTGTTATTGTATTGTAGACAGGCAGGGATAGCATGAATAGCATAACACCAGCAGCAGTTAAAAAAAAAGAGATGTTAAAAGTGGGCAGCATGTGTCTAAGTCGAGATCGTCTGATTGGTCATAATCTGACTGCATCAGCTGAACTGAATTTGTAAAATTTCATTTCCAAAATGCATAAATCTAAAGGTCACATAAAATCAGAGCACTGAGCTTCATCATGCAACAGGCGCTTTGCTCAAATGTTAGCATGGCTGTAATTTACCGTTTAAAGGACCATACCACCCATTTTGCATGTTGGAGCCAAATATATTCAATTATCACACATGTAATGTTACTGACAATCATTTCCCAAAGGATAAAACTGTATTTCAGATATTTTGCAAAATCTCTTAATCTTTCAAAATCAAATATTCATGCAATACACTTATCTTAAAAATCCATGTTTCTCCTGCTAATAGTTACACACCCTTATGAAGTCACGGTCATTTAAATTTTTCCATAAATGCAGGTCTTTTTTTGGGACTATATTCATTCACTCCACACTTTTTATTGCACTTAAATGCTAAAATTACGTAACTTCTAAAAAACCTGAATACACGTCTTGTTGGTGATGATGGATTACCTATCCCAAGAACGTTTCAAGTATCAACAAGTTGATTTTAATAGCAGAATGAACTGAAACCAATGGAGGTCTGGAAGGTAGGAAAAACATTTTTAATTCACCGTTCCAGTAGTATGCTTTGGGAAATGATTGAATATATTAGGCTCAAACATGCAAAATGGCTGGTCCTTTAAGTGCACTTTGATTTCCTTGATCTGGCTTGACACCCTTTACTTTTAATGATTTTCAGTATTTTGCAACTGCATTTTGCCAATTTCTAATTTGTAGCTAAATAATATAATCTTGGGTCATTCAACTGTGACAATAGACTCATTGGAGGAACTTTTTTTTTTTTGAAGAAAAACCACTATTGATTAAAGCCGATACTGAAGCTAATTCTTGCATGTAACAAGATATAACTGCCACTAAAAAAGCATGATGTGCTACTAATATTGTGTGACTGTCTGTTCTGATGGTCTGTTGGTGGAGAAATGAATCTGTCTCTTCTGTAATGATCTGTCCCTGCATGACTGAAGTACAAGTCACACCAGAAACAAGGCCTGAAAATACTCCAGCATGATACCTTTATCAAAATGGTATAAAATATGCCTTTTTGTTGTATTATTTTTCTGACAAAGAAACAAGAGATGAATCAGTTTTTGAAGATAAGCCTCAATTCTGGATCATAAAAAGAAAAAAAGAGAGAAGATCCACAGGAAGTAGAAGCTGAAATAGCCTGAGAAATGAGTAACAATAATGAGTCACGTTTTATGGTTTTGAGTCATGAGCCCAACACCGGTTACAGCTCTAAGTAGTTGCTAGTGGCATTTAAACAATGACGCATTATTTTTAAAAGGTTATTTTAATATCAGTAAATTGAAAAAGAACGCTATGTCCAAATGGAAAAATGGCATGTGATTAGTAAAGTGCAATGCTGTCAAATTAAAGCTGCTTAATAAATGGGGGATACGAGAGATAAGGAACCTTTTGAGAAAGGTTCCAACTGCTAAAATCAACATGCTCATACACACACGCATGCACACACGCACACACACACAAACGCCAGAGAGGAAAATTCAATCTGCAACAATTTTCATAAACCAGTATTTCCTATTTTAAACTTTCTTCTTCGTAGGTTTTTACATGCATGGAACAACATATGGCCACACAGGAATTGTTTTCTCTGAGCTGATAACATCAGATGTGTAGTGGAAAGTCCCACTGTGACACACGCACAGTGTGTCATGAGGCCAAAGCCCATAGTTAAGGTTTAAACAGCAAAAAAAAAAAAAAAAANAAAAAAAAAAAAAAAAATCAGTCAGTTAGTACGCTTTTTGGATCACTGCCTGCTATTTCATAAATAATAAGAAGACTTAAGAGGGAATACAGGCCAATCTCTCTCTCTCTCTCACACACACACACACACACACACACAAGCATACAGTCCAGCACATGTATATATTAGGTACTCGATAAAAACACATATCCATCCACACATAATAATTGCAAACACTTGTACATACACACATTACAGACTTATGCACTGTGTACTGTGCTCGCATATGCATGCAAAGTGCTTACAGTACACACACACACACACACACACACACACACGTAAAAGCATGCACCTGCACATACAGTGCAAATACATACTGTACATGCAAACTCCATGGGGCATTAAGTAGTCGAATACATGTATATGCAGCCACACAGAGACACACGCAGTTCAAAATATACAGGAGAGGGTGGAATGGCTTAACAAATACACACACACACACACACGCGCAGACACACACATATACACACATGCATGTTCACATACAAGAAAATGCTCTCAGCGTTTTGGTGCTGATAAGGTTTCCCCTAAATATTTGTGCTGAGTGGGGTGTTGAGAGAGCTGTGCCACTTCAAAACGCTCTAATATTATTATTATGATTATCATTTTCAGCTTGTTGGAGCTGGAGTCCAAGCTGGACGTGACCCGGTGGCAGTGGGTGGTCCTCAGCATCCGTACCTCATCAATCACACAAACTAAACTCACACACGCCACACAATAATGAACACAACTCCAGCCGTTTTCCACTCAAAGTGATGAAAGTCTCAGATATTAATGTCAGCTTATCTGCAGATTCCAGGAAGCAAAGTCTTTGATAATTTAGCATATTTTTAATGCTAACAAATTTAATGCTAACAAACCGGTTACAAATAGTCTACTTCTGATCAGACACACCTTGTAAAAAAAAAACAAAACTGGCATTATATAGACAAAGAAAAAAAAAAGAAAAATTGTTTTCTATCCAGGTTGAAGTCTCTTTGCTAGTTAAAGTTTGATAAAATGATAATAAAACTGAATGAAAAGTTAAAGTTTTTATTTATAGTGCCATGAAAAAGTGTTTGCCCTCTTCCTGATTTCTTCTACTTCTGCATATTTCCCACACTTTATTATGTTTAATCCTCAAACCAAATGTATTATATGGCAAAGAGCAAACCGTATGCATGGATGGAATTAACAGGATTGTACCGTTCCTGAATATGCATGACTTGCTGCTTCATTAGCTCATGACAGGAAGTACAACAGGTGAGGAAATGTGTTTCCATGCTTGAGTAAATGGACTTACAGTCTCATAATCCAAATCTGTTACTCAAATGTCTATTTATTCTGATTTTAAATCTGATTATGTTGTTTGCAACTTGTCTTGATCTGATTAGAATCAAGATTCTGACGTGCATGTAAACACACAGTCTTTCTTTAGTCCCTCTGCTGGCTCATGTCCTGCCATTTCCCTAACTGAAATGCAAAATCTGCAGCAACAAACACATCTAATTAGATTTGCATCAGGCATGCTTACCAACAATAACAGCATAAGTAGATTTGAAACATTTTTATTACTTTGTAAAACACTAAATTTAGCTTAATGGCAACAGGTTTGACTCTGATTTGTGCCATTCTGGTCAGATCTGATATGTAGCCAGACACTGCACTATTTCTTTATTTATTAAATTATTGCCAGACAATGCATCAATATCTCTGCATTTTAAACTGGATTTGTAACTTATGTAGACTAGTTATGCTATGCTATGTTATGCTAACATGACTCATGGCAGATTCTGAACAAAATGCTGCTGCTGAAACTTGAACGACACATAAAAGTTCACTTTTCTCTACACTGACCTGGATCTAATCAAAGCAGAAATTCTCAGTTTCACCTTAAAGGACCATACCGGCCATTTTGCATGTTTGAGCCTAATATATTCAATTTTCATACATGTAACATTACTGATAATCATTTCTCAAAGTATACTACTGGAACAGTGAATTAAAAATGTTTTTCCTACCTTCCAGACCTCCATTGGTTTCAGTTCATTCTGGTATTAAAATCAACTTGTTGATACTTGAAACATTCTTGGGATAATCCATCATCACCAACAAGATGTGTATTCAGGGTTTTTTTTTATAGAAGTTATGTAATTTTAGCATTTAAGAGCAATAAAAAGTGTGGAGTGAATGTATGCCTCCACCGGGGAATATAGTCCCAAAAGAAGACCTGCATTTATGGAAAAATTTAAAGGACCGTGACTTCATAAGGCTGTGTAACTATTAGCAGGAGAAACATGGATTTTTAAGGTGGGTGTATCACTTGAATATTTGATTTTAAAAGATTAAGAGATTTTGCAAAATATCAGGAAAGCTGAAATACGGTTTTATCCTTTGAGAAATGATTGTCAGTAATGTAACATGTATCAAAATTGAATATATTAGGCTCAAACATGCAAAATGGATGGTATGGTCCTTTATAAATAAAGGCAGCTTATGATTGTTTTGTATTGCTTTTGGTTGGATTTGTGGAATATATTTGGTGTCAAACTGAAATCCTTATCTAACTGCTAAAAACATTAATATCAACATCCTAAACCTGGCTCAGTCAAATATTAACCAGAATTCAAATGGGACTATAGAATACAAAGACAGCTTNTCCTAAACCTGGCTCAGTCAAATATTAACCAGAATTCAAATGGGACTATAGAATACAAAGACAGCTTGTTAAAATAAAGTGCTAAAATAGTAATCAGAGACATTTTCACACTCATAAGTGTCTTTGTGTGACTTTCTACTGTATGTCTTATTAACATCAGCAGCAAAGAGATTCAAGCTTGGTTTTCCAGCTTTCCAGGAAAAAAGTGGTACAAAGATACTCAGCATCTAAGACAAAGATGCAATAAAATCAATACATTTTCCAAAATGTATGCTGTGAAATGACATCGTTTGAGTAAAATAGCATAAAAATTGTTACTGTTGCTGAGCTGAAGTGACGTAAGTCCGGTGGCGTTGAGCGCTCGTCCACCGTCCATATGGCTTCAATGGAATTTATGTTGGGCAGGCACCAATAAGCCAAATCTAGTTAGCAACAATATATCATTGGAGCCTAATCTAATTTCAGCCACAGTGTGTTTTAGTCGTCAGACTCTCTCTCTCCTCTCTTCTTTGTCATCTTCCGTTTTCTCTCCGTCCATCCGTCCGTCTCTCGATGTGAGTGTCACCTGCCCTCTGAGCTGGCGACGCTGGGTCTCAGCCTTAGCGTGAGAGCCCCATCACCCTGACTGGAGGCTTTGTTTTCCCTGTGAATCTGTGTGTGTGCGTGCTTGTGTGTGTGTGTGTGTGTGTGTGTGTGTGTGTGTGTGTGTGTGTGTGTGGAAGAGAATGTCAGAGACAGTGATTTGTTACATCAGCGAGCATTCCAGCTCTGAGATCCTGAGTGTGTGAGGAAACACACACACAGAAAAAAAGCGTCTGTTGCTGTGTTTTAATCCAAGTGTGATTTTTTTTTTCAAATTATTACGTAGAAAATAAGATCTTTAATTAATGAACATGTGTGGTAAATACTAAATGAACTAATAATTTCATAAATAATGAGGATCGCTGAGACGATATGAAAAATTTGTGCATAATTTTCCTTGCGTGGAAACTTGACGAATAATAACTAAATATGCAGACATGCAAGGGAAAAGAGAGAGAGAGAGAGAGGGTGTGTGCGTGTGTGTGTGTGTGTGCGTGTTTGTAGTCAGGTTCAAGGTCTGTGTTACAAACTCCACTCGGCTGGGGCCACGGCTCCCAGCAAATGGAGACACAGCGAGATACCATCTGCCTCTGCCCATCTAAGTCTCACGCCAGACACACACACACACACGCACACACACACACACACACACACACACACACACGCAGAGCCTTTAAGCACACCATACACAGTTCAATTTGCAACGGAAACACTTTAAGTACACACATATTAACATGGAAATCCCAACAACTGTGAATAATTAATTGAATGCCATGAGTCTTGGCAAAAACTCCTTCTTTCGCTTGAACCCACAGGAACTGCATCATACGTGTGTGTCATATGTGGATCATATGTGGAAGGGATGACATGTTGACTGCTGCCTTGTTGCAAACAGAATCCCACAGGAAATCAGATCATCTGAATCTGGGCCAAGGAAATGTTTTTAACGCTATTTGTAACTCCTGACTGGCAGCAACGCGATGAAAAGAATGAAACGCTCCACATGTATTCATCCAGACTTCAGGTCTTTCAGAATCTCCCCATTTTTTTTCCTTTAAATAATTTTACTAAACTACTGTAATGCCAAAACAAAGTGTTGAGTGTGTAGTAACGTGTTCCATTTACTCCGTTACATTTACTTAAGTAACTTTTTTCACAAAATTGTACTTTACTGAGTAGTTTTATTGCAGGATACTTTTAACTCATGCTCGAATATATTTATGAAGAAAAACATATACTTTTACCCTGTTACATTTGGTCGCACTCTTTGCGTTGCTTTTTTATTAATTGCGAGACATCGCTCCGACGCAATGAGTCAAAATTCTCCGCTTTCTTCACTGCAGCAGAGAAAGTGAAAGCGACTGCTCCACTGTGTGTGTNGAGTCAAAATTCTCCGCTTTCTTCACTGCAGCAGAGAAAGTGAAAGCGACTGCTCCACTGTGTGTGTGTGAGAGCTTTGGTCCAATCATGTTCAGTGTCCCGTCATCTCCATGACAACGGTGGGTTGACAAGGCTTGATAGGCATAGGTGGGCTGGCCAGTGCCTTTGCATATAATATAATATGAATTAAAATGAACTTAAAATAAGTTCATTAAACTAAGTTCAGTTTTTTTCTTTCATAATTTTCTTGGCGCTTAGAAGAAAAATGGATTCTAAAAAGAGAAAGGATGATGCGGAGAAACAGCGGACAATTACGGAATTATTCGTACCCGGCATCATTGGCATTTTCGTCTGCCCCGCCCCTTAGAAGCTGAAATGTCACATTTCAGCTTCTAAGAATCAACATGGAACTTGAGGAAACGTGGCGGTAAGCTGCAATATTAGCTACTTAACTAGCTGCTGCTGCTAATGCTAACTCAAGTTTTCCTGTTCTATTCTGAGTAAATTCATGAAGCTAACCTTGCTAACTGTCTTAACTAGCTGCTGCTGCTAATGCTAACTCAAGTTTTCCTGTTCTATTCTCACTAAGACGCTGATTTCTAACCATCATGTCAGTATCATGTGTACAGTGGCTCACAGCAACATTTCTATGTTACAGCGTTATTAGATTAGCCTGTGTAGAATAAAGCAGGACAGCCTCTGTCTGTATGAATGGCTGCAGGACAGTCCAGCCCATTCCCCACGGACAGCGTCTCCAGCAAGGTGCAGGGAAGACTCTGTGTGTGTGTGTGTGTGTGTGTGTGTGTAACAGGGGTGTATTTTGATGTAATGTGATCAGTAATGAATTTTGTGTTGCATTAAAGGGGAGGAGGGGGCGGTGGGGTTGAGATGCAATGCAATG
>VXCM01008559.1:0-16449 GCA_014773175.1 Lucifuga dentata
TTTTTTTTTTTAATTTTTTTTTTTTTTTGAACATGAAAGCATTGCAAAACTTTCAAATTAAACACAAAATGAAAACAAGAACATGGAAATCTGTATATGGCCCCTTTAAAATATCTTTAATCATGATAGATGCATGATAAGTGCATGTGAAAATTATCAATAAAGGGATTTTTTAAAAAAAAGTTAAATTCCAAATCAGAATGAAAATGTCCTTTAAGGTTGATTGGACCAAATGTTTGCAGTTTATTGGAATGATGTTTGAATGCTGTATTATACAGTAACGTTGGTTCCTCACGCTGCAAACTCAGTAAATGAGTCAAACTTTAAAAAAAAAAATAAAATTTAATTTACTTAAAATAAACTTTAAAATGGCATTTGAAGTTTTAAATGGAAAAAAAAACCAATATTCTAATGTGGGCAAGAAATCCATATTATTTCATCTTTGGAAAATAATTCTTTGAGGTACTTTGACGACTTTGACAGGTGAACCAGAAAGTTAATTTCAGATTACCTCAAGATGTTCTCATGTCATTTATCAGTTAAAATATATGGTGATTTATTAGTGAAACCTTGTTGTGCTAAAATAAAAAATGTCCTCAGCTTCTGCACTAATTGGAAAAACAAGTTAATTTGGATGTTATTTTTCTTCAGGAGTTAATTTGCAGAAACAGGAGAGGATTTGAAGTGAGATAACAATTTAATCTCCACAGATCTTTACCTGTGTAATTTACAGACTGTCATGTAGAATATGATTTGTATTATATTCCGGCTCGTTAGAAAAGGTGTATTTTTAGTTTTGCATGATGAAAAACATCTGCTAAGTGAAATGTTTTGAATTAGAAAGTACCGCAAAACGCTTGTCTGCGTTCTGCCTGTTTTCGGTTGAGCTGTGTTTATTCTTTACAGAGTTTTTGTCTTGATTTCTCGCTCTCTTTGTGGATGAAGAATAAGAAATATAGATATCTTGGTGTATCATTCTACCAACTCCCTGTAAGATATATCACAGTGGCAATAAAAAGCAGTAGAAATTCCCAGTAGAGTCATGGAGATTGAGTTGTTTGATGGTAATTATGTTTTTCCACCTTATCCCAGCCTGGTGTTGGTGGAAGATGATTTGCTTTGTGTGTGTGTGCGTGCGTGTGTGTGTGTGTGTAAATGGAAGCGTGATCCAGTTAGAGTGCTGGGGGACTGAGAGATGGTGCTCTCATATAAGGTTAGAGTGGAATTTATGATCTTGAAATTCGACAAGAGCTAATTTAGAGCAGCAGGAATGAAACCTATAGACCAGGGGAACCATGATTCTTTCATTTTCAGTATTAGAGATCACACACACACACACACACACACAGGACAGATATATTGCAATCTTATATCCATCTGCACTGAGCCAGTTTATTTTTCTGAATTTTTGTTCACGTGTGTTCCGTTTCTGGCTTTTTTTATTTCCACTTTTGAGAACTTTACATCCCAAAATGGACTCACTTCTCTCCGTTCACTTACTAGAGGAGTCATCCTCAAAGTCCGGACTCCAGATCCAGACCGAGCCACNTTCTCTCCGTTCACTTACTAGAGGAGTCATCCTCAAAGTCCGGACTCCAGATCCAGACCGAGCCACACCTGTCTCCATACGCTGAGCAAATTATACTTTACATATGTATTATTTGTATTATATGCGAGACATGCTGCTATTATCTGTGAGACTCGCTGCAATGCAACGAGTCAAAATTCTCCAAAATCAAACTGAAAAATCTCTGAAACTGAATGTCAGACTGCTCCATGTCTGTGAGAACGTCTACTCTGCTTTGGTTTGGCCCAATCACATTCAGCGTCCCGTTATCTCCATGACAACGATGCATTGACACGGCATTGGACTCATTGAGAGTTGACAGCGCAGCAAGTTTCATCAGCACCCCNACCCCTGACACCTTAAAGGACCATACCATCCGTTTTGCATGTTTGAGCCTAATATATTCAATTACGTTCTATTTAGTTGCGTTACTGACAATCATTTCCCAAAGAATAAAACCGTATTTCAGCTTTCCTGATATTTTTCAAAATCTCTTAATCTTTCAAAATCAAATATTCAAGTGATACACCCACCTTAAAAATCCATGTTTCTCCTGCTAATAGTTACACAGCCTTATGAAGTCACGGTCCTTTAAATTTTTCCATAAACGCAGGTCTTCTTTTGGGACTATATTCCCTGGTGGAGGCATACATTCACTCCACACTTTTTATTGAGCTTAAACACTAAAATTACATAACTTCTAAAAAAACCTGAATACACGTCTTGTTGGTGATGATGGATTACCTATCCCAAGAACGTTTCAAGTATCAACAAGTTGATTTTAATAGCAGAATGGACTGAAACCAATGGAGGTCTGGAAGGTAGGAAGAACATTTTTAATTCACCGTTCCAGTAGTAACATAACATGTATGAAAATTGAATATATTAGGCTCAAACATGCAAAATGGACGGTATAGTCCTTTAAATTCCCGGTAAAAATTAGGATCCCAATCCGACCCTGGCTTAACTGACCTTAATAAACGGACCTTTGTCTTCTAGAAAATTTACTTTCTGGACCTTTAACATTTGTATTTGTAGTAGAGCAAAAGAAAACAAAAATGTTTTAAGAGTTTAATATTTGTCTTTATTGAATACTTTTTCAGTTTGCATCCTTGGCATGAGCTACAGCCTTTGGTATTCAGTGCCAGAGCGTTACAGAGCAGAGAAACAGGAAAGAAAGAAGGTCAGCAAACCCAGGGGTGTAGGTTCCACAAAGTCCACGTCTTTTCTTTCCTTCTCTTACACTCGGAGCTGAGATGAATCAGTAAAATCTCTGTTTATTGTTCTGTCTCGCTGTCCAGCCATAATACTCCAGATGTGGTGGCAGATATCAGCCAGATTTGCTGCTGTGTTTACAGACAGCACTGACTTAAACAAAACTCAGCAGAATAAGAAAACAGCATAAATAGCTGTTTATTTATTTGTCTGATTAAAAAATCATTCATGCAGTTTGACCTTCTTTCATTCCCCTGCTAACCTTGGACAGAGAACATTGGAAACTATTTCAGCTGGCTCGTTCCTTATCCATCATGATGATTCATGACTTTATGATTTTATTTTGACGACATCTTTGTGGACTTGAGTTCTCCTCACCGGTTCACGGCTCAGTTTCTGGGTTTATATGTTCATCTCGTGTTTCATGGTTATTTTCTCTGTACTTGTGTTTTTCCTGTTTTTCCACCTCCAGTTGAACTCCTGGATGTTTGAGGAGAGGGAATCTCTGAACTGCTTCTGTTGAGGTTTTTTCTTGTCTTCTGAGAGTGTTTGCTTTGGGTCGGGAACCGTATGTGATATTGGGCAAAACAAATAAAGCTGAGGTTGATCATCATGACATACATGCACAATAAAACTTTGATTGCACTTGTATTAATGCAATAAATAGATTTGTTTCCCCCTTTCTTCAAACATCATGTATGCACCCTAATGAGATTGAAATTAAAGTAAGCGTACTTTGAGAAACAGATCTATTAACAGATCTATTGTAAATTTATTTATTTTGGCATGTAAACGTGATCGGAATACACCACCTCTACATGCACATCCTTACCTGGTGACCCTCCGCATACTCCATATTGCGCAACCCGGGGAACCACATTATCCTATTAGATTTGTCTGTGTATACATCTTACTTGCATCAAATAATCAAAGTATAGCCTGTATGTAAAGTTACTGAAAGATAGCAGGTTCCAGTCGTGTGGTTCCAGTTTTGGCTGACATCTGGATCTTTATTAGGTAATATAGAGAGACTCGTGCACACTTTTATAACTAGTAGGCTTTAGTATTGTAGTGCTCTCCTATTGGTCTGCCCAAAAACACTAGAATTCACCTGCAATTAATTCAGAATTCTGCTGCGTGAGTGCTGACTAGGACCAGAAGGAGAGACACATTCAAGTCTTTACACTGACTTCCTGTCAGTTTCCCTATTGATTTTAAGATTCTCTTATTAGTTTTTTAAGGCACTGCATGGTCAAGCACCAAGATATCTGTCAGATATTTCAATTCATGAAGCAGTAAAACCTCTCAGATCCTCTTGCCCTTTTTTTAACGTCGCAAAGAGCAGAACTAAAACATCTGGTGATGCAGCTTTTAGCCGTGACGCTCCAAGTCGTTGGAACGCCTTCCTGAGGATCTGAAAAACATTGATATTTTTAAATGCAGACTTAAAAGCATCTGTTCAGCCTGGGCTTTCATGTTGTTTTATGATTTTATATTTTAATTTTAGTTAATTTGTTTGATTTTGTTAAATTTATGTATATTTTAATCGACTGTTATCAATATTTTGTTTATTTGTCACCTGTGGAGCACTTTGAGTTGCATTTACTTGTATGAAAGGTGCTATATATATATATATATATATATATAAAGTTTGATTGATTTATTAATACCTAAGAGAACACAGCTTTTCTAAATTCTGATATTAGACTGCTGCTATATTAATTACACACCTGATAGGAATATACAGTACATATATTTAAATGTAAGGAATAGAATTTATTTCTGCTAAGAGAAGAACCATCCATTTCATTCTATCCAGAAACCAAATCTGTGCTGTTAAGCCGCTGAGGTCAGATTCTTAAGTTCATCTAACACAGCCGCTACAGAACAGGCTAAAAAAAAAAAAAANAAAAAAAAAAAAACAGAGAAGACAGGAAGGAAGGAAGAGTGGAACAAAAGCAAAAAGAACATTTAAAACAAGGCAGAAACCAGGAGAGGAAACAGAAATGAGAGAGAATTGGTGGAGAATTTTGGGATGATGAAGGCCAGACTCTTCCACTGAGTGCTCAGTCTGCTGGAATAAAGACGTGAGTTATTTGATGGTGAAGGAGAACCAGACAAATCACCTCCACAGAGGAGAGCGAAAAGGGCAACGCAGGAGTAGAAAGATGAGGCGATGAGGAAATGTAATCGGTGTTCGTTTCTATGTAGGTCAGGTTCATGCTTTCCCAGCTGCTCGATGTGTGTAGAGGTGGACGGTGGCCTGCTGGGGTCAAGCAGAGTCATCAGCCGTAGTTTGAAGTCTGAATGGAAGCGATTTTGCCCTCCACTTAGTTTTGTCTCTCTAGCCCTCCTCTCTGCACAGGGTTATGTATACAGAGAGCTACTGACACAGTAAAAAAAAACTGCTCTTTCTGTAGGAAATACACTGAAACTACAATCTCAAATGATTTTAACTCAGATTTTTTTCTGATCTAGAACAAAACTCTACATCCAAACCAAATGGCTGCCTGCGCTCACCACAACTATTCTTAAGTTTAGAAAAGTTCCCAGCTCAGGCTTGGAGCTGTGCCAGACACCCAACCCTTTCTGAAAGTATTGTTTAAAATTTAAGATTTACATACTGTTTTGGTTTGCTTGGGCTAATGACAACTCCAGTGATGATAATAACAAATGAGGAGTTGAAACAAAGAGCGAAACTTATAGAGACTTGAAACATGCAAACAACAGAGAAATTAAAAACACCCGTGCCTTCTACATTTGGAAGCATGTGTCACTAGGTAAAACATTGAATTTTAAAGCAGGTGTGTGTGAAAGCTTTGACCAAGTGGTTAAAGGATAACACCTGAGACCTTCACCTGATGAAACACATTTTATTTTGTTCACCAAGCCAGGAAAGTGCAGTATTTACAGGTGAAGATGATTCTAGAAAATTATTTATAAAAATAAAGTAACTTAAACTATATATAAAAAAAAGCAAGTAGCTAATTTTTTTCCCCTTAAAATAACAAGAAAAATCAACTAACACAAAAAAAGGAAAACAACTATAGCAAGGTCCATGGCTAGCACGGATTTTTTTCCCTAAAAAATACAGGATACTACGGAGCCCGGGAGGAGTCAGGGAGGAAAAAAAAAAAAAAAAGNAAAAAAAAAAAAAAAAGTCGTTCCCACGAGTTACAAAGTAAGTCGTTCACACCACTTACTAACTCGTTCGCAGAGTTAACTAAGTCGTGTGCATGACTTACTTTCAGTGAACCGGAAAAAGTAGTATTATTTAAAATACTTCCACAGATACCAAAGATATCAGAATGCGGTGTTTGACAGCCAAAAACCAAACTATATCCGCATATTTGAGGCCAAGATGAAAATAAAACTGTATTGAATCCAAACTATCCACAGTGTGTGTGCGTGTCAACTTGCACACCTGTCCGCAGCCCGTCCCGATCTTATTCCCTCATTGAAAGCTTTGCTAGCATGACGGTATTATGTTTGTTTATTCGTCCTATGAGAAACTGTTTCAATCAGCTTTGGTTCCGCTTGGCTGCAGGTGTTTCCTGGCAAGCCTGCCTCACTTGTGTGCCACAGAATGACCGAAACAACTTGATTGAGCTGATTACGATTCTGTATAACTGTCAAAACACAGGGGATTTACAGGAGAAATTACCAAACGGAAGCACGGCGGGAGAGGGGAAAATACGGGAGAACCTCGGGGCAAACGGGAGTGTTGACAGGTATGTCACCGTTAGCTTGTTCCGTTCTGAGCAGTGCAAGAAGCAACTCTGAAAACGATAAAATTACATTCTTCTTCCGGTTCACTGAACTGTCAAGTAACTCGTGCAAACGACTTATGTTTTTTTCTCCCTGACACCTCCCGGGCTCCGTAGGATACCTTAAGAATCAAGATAAAATTTCTATAGCATGTAAAAAAAAAATTTTTAACACAAAGGGAACAAAAAAAAACCAAACAAAAAAACAAGTTGTGTAGTCTGAGTGTATAATATTCCATGGCTGAGTATGTTGTTGGATCTTTTTAAGCACAGAGAGGGAATACAGAGTGGGCGGGTGCACCTGGAAGCCCCTCCCACCTAGACAAAACCAGTTATAATAAGCAATGTAGATTCAGATTAGATTCAGATTAGATTTATTTGTCATATGTATGTTAACACAGGGTCAACAGTACAATGAAATGTGTTTCACGAGAGAAAACGGGTCAGGTCAGCTCAGCAGTAAAAAGGAACAAAATAATAAGAGCACTTCTACAAAAGATAAAAAAAAGGTTGAGAATAAGAAAACCGATAATAGAAAAATGATAATACCAGATACACAGAAACAGATAAGGCTGAACGATAGCATTAACATATTGCATTAATATGAATATAACTGCATTTAATAATCATCTAATACATTTAAAAATGTATTTCCGACATCCCGTGCCCAAACCCCTCTTAGTACTTTACCCCCAGTTGGTTCTGCCCAGGACTCCCCTCTACTAAACATGGTGGAATGCCCCAGTTCCGGTTCGATGCTTGGATCTTCTATCAGAGATAAAAGTACACGAGAGCACACGAGATCCTTCAATGCGCAATTAATTAAATAAATGAAATTAAACGTAACCCTGAATATGTATTTGTATTATTTAATGTGTGTTAAATATGAATATTTAGATCAAACTGCTGTGTTGAGCCTAAGCTAACGCTAACTAGCCGTTTCTCCCGCTGTTAGCATGTAGTGCTAGCATACTGAGCTGCCGACGGTACGTCATGCTGAAATAGTAAGTATCACACATGTTATGCTGTGGTACATGGACACAAATCATGCTACAACCTCAATATCATTTACCGTATTTCTACCGGCAGATGTAAGTAAAACAGGATTAAAAATAAAAATGTGTGTGTGTGTGTGTGTGACTAGTGTGTAACATACAAGTCAGATCTCCCCATAACAGGGTGCAGCACCTAAATATTTAATTTTAAAAAATTAGAGGATTTAGCAAAAAGTAACACAAAACTAAAAAATACAGTTTTATGCTTCGGAAAATGGTTTGGCAGGAAGTAACATGTATGTAGGTTGTATTTATTGGGCTCAAACAGGCAAAACAAGCAGTATGGTCCTTTACCAAGCAAGTGGCTTTCATGTTACTTGTTGCATTATATAATTGTGTTTGGAAATAATAACTTGATACGTAGCTGCATTTTTGGATTTTAGACCACAGAACCTGCAGTGTGACACTTTTTAAATCTTGTATAAATGAGCTTCTCGACACGCTTCAGTGGTCTCCCTCTCACCTGGCGCTCTTTTGTCTCCTTTAGGCGGCCTTCCATACGAGTTCAAAGTGGTGATCGCTGGAAACCACGAGCTGACCTTCGATAAGGACTTTATGGCCGAGCTGGTGAAGCAGGATTACTACCGTTTCCCCTCCGTCTCCAAACTCAAACCGGAGGACTTTGACAATGTGCAGTCGCTCCTCACAAACTGTGTGTACCTGCAGGACTCAGACGTGACCATAAAGGGATTCCGGATATTCGGAACGCCATGGTAAGAACATTTTGTCTTTTTGTCGTCCTCCACTCATCTGTCTCACCATTTCTACCTTTCATAAGCGTTCGGTTAGGTTTCCATCTGGCCTCTGTAATGTGGAGGTGTAACTTTCCCTTTGTGAGCGTCTGGCTGTTTTCCAGCTCCTCCCTGCAGAAACTCTGCACGCGCTCTTTGAGGGGCCTCGCTAACATGCGGGCTGCTATTCCCAGCACGCACCTTCCTTTATGGGTGCCTGACCTTCGCCTGCTCCCCAGGCTTACCTTACACCTGTGTTTTGATACGGAGGTTAAGTGATACGCGTGGTACAGGACACTGTGTCAATAGGCTCTCAGGTGTGGAAAGGAGCGGTGAGAGAGGGCGTGTGTGTGTGTGTGTGTGTGTGTGTGCGTGTGTGCGTGTTTGNAAGGAGCGGTGAGAGAGGGCGTGTGTGTGTGTGTGTGTGTGTGTGTGCGTGTGTGCGTGTTTGGGCCAGGAATGCGTTCAGGCAGCAGCGGGTCAGAATGTTGTAAAAGTGAGACGTGTTCGTGCTGAGAATGTACACGCTTATGGTAATCATGATGGACAGTAATCTCTCCACCGATTCTTACTACCACACGTATGAAATTTGTATGATATTATTTAGTGCGATATGCCTTCTTTTTTTTTTTTTACATACTTCATGTTATAAAATGGCTTTTTTTTTTTTAAATCAAAATATTGTCGGTGATTTCTGGTGGAAATTCTACCAACATGACAGATTAACACAGGATTAAACTGCAGATATTATAAATCACCAGGTCAAAATATCAAATCTGAAATCAAAGTAATTGTGGTCATCCGTTCCTCTAATTGACTAATCATTCAATTACTAATTATAAGTGACTTATTCTTTGATAAATTGATCAAAAAATTGCACTTAACAGTGTTTGAATGTCTGCAGCAGAATGATGAAGGGATCTGATAACATTGGTTTTCTGTGATGCATCTCTTTGTTTATGATTAACATGCACATTTCCAATCATAAGAGAGACTTTCGTTTAGTGTTGAATAGTGGTGTAGTTTGACCTGAGTGTGTGTGTGTGTGTGTGTGTGTGTGTGTGTGTGTTTGTTTTGTGCACATGTGTGCAGGAGGCTGGGACTTCCTGCTGTCCTGCTGTGACTCTCTTTGCTCTGTATGTGCAGAGACTCTCACAAGTCTCCAACTTAAAATAGCTATTTAGGTCACACCTTCATCCTTCAGTGGCTATAATTAGCAGGTTAGCAGCTGGGCTTCGGAAGTGGGGGGGGGNCAAGATCCCAGACTTCTCCAGACATCACAGCAGCAGGAAAAAGAAACGATGCTCGTTTCCCTCCACCACCCCAGTGTTATCTTTGTTTAATCCTTGGCAGTCTCTGCTTTTAATAACAGGTAAATTTTTTTAATTTAATAAATTCTTAATTGGTCTGAACATAAAGAAATAATGAATAGATGATTTTCATACATGTTATGTTACTGACAGTCATTTCCTAAAGGATAAAACCGTGTTTCAGCTTTCCTGATATTTTGCAAAATCTCTTAAAAATCAAATATTCAAGTGATACACCCACCTTAAAAATCCATGTTTCTCCTGCTAATAGTTACACAGCCTTATGAAGTCACGGTCCTTTAAATTTTTCCATAAACACAGGTCTTCTTTTGGGACTATATTCCCCGGTGGAGGCATACATTCACTCCACGCTTTTTATTGAGCTTAAACACTAAAATTACATAACTTCTAAAAAAACCTGAATACACGTCTTGTTGGTGATGATGGATTACCTATCCCAAGAACGTTTACAGTATCAACAAGTTGATTTTAATAGCAGAATGAACTGAAACCAATGGAGGTCTGGAAGGTAGGAAAAACATTTTTAATTCACCGTTCCAGTAGTATGCTTTGGGAAATGATTGTCAGTAACGTTATGTGTATGAAAATTAAATATATTGGGCTCAAACATGCAAATAGGTGGTATGGTCCTTTAAGCTCAATTATAGTACCTGCATACACGTTATGTTACTGACAACCATTTTCCAAAACACAAAACCGTATTTTAGTTTTCTAGTCATTTTGCCAAATCCCCTAATCTTTAAAAATCAAATGTTCAGGTGATACACACACCTTAAACCTCAATGTTTCTCCTGCTAACATGAATGTAGAAGGATGGACATTTTTAATTTCTCAGTTAAAGCCGTCTTCTCCTGGGACTACATTCTCTGGCGGAGACATACATTTTTGTAGACTGTTTAAATAAAGGTACTTCACAAAAAATGTAATAGAGGCGTTTTTGTTTGCAGTGTTGGATTATTTATCTCAAACATGCTTCAAGTCTCGACAAGTTTATTTTTTTCATATCATACTGGAATGAACTGACACCAGTGTTAGTCTGGAAGGTAGGAAAAATAATTCTAAAATTTACTGCTCCAGTAGTAATGGTTTGTGAGGAACATAACATTATATGGATTGTATATTTTGGGCTCATACACGTATGATCTTTTAAAGTGTCTTTAAGTTTTAAGGGCTTTTGCTCATTAGTATAAACCGTAAAAAATGACCTCAGGCAGATTTAGAAGAGGAAGGATGCTGCCTCCTCCTCCTCCTCCTCCCTGGTGGGTGTTTGGTGAGAAGCCTGGTGAGTGTCTGTTGTGACAGCTGGAGGTCTTGTGAGAGGTGGAGTGGACAGCCCGACCCCCCCTCAGCTCCTTCACACGCGTGTTTGGCGTGGCCTGAGGTCCGGCCTGTTTGTGCGGTNCCCCCCCTCAGCTCCTTCACACGCGTGTTTGGCGTGGCCTGAGGTCCGGCCTGTTTGTGCGGTGTGAGGTCTCACTTAGCCCTGCAGTGACCCTTCACTTCATCAACGCCTCGCCGCATGGGTGGCCGCTTGCCGCCGAGCGTTCAGCATATGCTGCTGCAGGCTGCGGCGGGATGCAGTGCTCAGGAAATGTAGCGTGTAAGGAGCAGCTGATGAACGCTGCTGAAACCGGCAGCGAGTTCTCCGTTCTCGGCTCGCCGCTTTAAAGCCCAGTCACATCAGACCTTCATTTATTCACAACCTGGAAGGAAATGTGGAAAAATACTCCAGTACAAGTACAAGTCTGGTATTTCTTTTTTATAATGCCAAAGTAAAGGTCAACTCATAAGCACTTAAAGGAGCATACTAGTGATTTTGTGTTTAAGCCCAGTAAACACTATCTGCATACATGTTGTGTTACAGATAAACCATTTTCCAAAATATAAAAACTGTATTGTAGTTTTCCTGTTATTTTTCCAAATCTCTTAATCTTTCAAAATCAAATATTCAGAAGATATATCCACCTAAAAATTCAATGTTTCACCTGCTAACACGTATGTCCTAATGTAGAAGGAACAGCCATTTTTAACTTCTTGGTAAAAGCAGTCTTCTCCTGGGACTATATTCCCTGGCAGAGAAATACATTTTCTTGTTTCCGTGTTAAACAGTTTAAATAAAGTTACTTCAACAATAAAATTTAATGGACATCATTTATTTCAAACATGTTTCAAGTCTCAGCAAGTTGATTTTCTTTTAATCGTTTACTGGAATGAACTGAAACCAATGGCAGGCTGGGAGGTAGGAAAAACAATTCTAATATTTAGGTTGGATATATTAGGCTCAAACATGTAAAACTACAGAAATAGTCCTTTACTTATGTAGCAATGGTTGAAAGTACATGTAGTACATTCAGAGTGTTAAATGTGTGAATCTCTGACATGTTAAAGGACATATTATGCTTTTTGTTTTTATCTCATTTAATATATTATATTTTATATTATACTTTATGTTATATAATATGTGGATATGTTGTATCTGTGTCAATGTTTAGCATCGTAAAAAATTATCTTTTTTAAACTAATACAGATTTTAATGTGACAGTAAAATGTTTCAACAGAAATCAGTTCTACTTTAACAGACTTAATAAACATTTTAAAGCTTTAAACGCGTCAAAATTCACAATAAAAGATGAAAAGCTTCAAAGAACCATAAATAAAAATAAAAATGATCGTTTATTATAAACACTTTGAGTAAAACTTCATCGTTTCCACGAGGAGTGAAAGCCTTGAACCGTGAAAGAGACACAGCACACACTTTGATGACAGAAGCTTAGCAGACCGAATACCTCGACCTCGCCGCCTCACACACACACACACACACACATACACACACAAAGCTGTTAAAGAGCGTCTGAAGGTCTTGTATTTTATTTTATATGCATATTTTCTGCTCCGCTCGCCAACGTTTCAGCTGAGTTGTGTTACGTGAACTTTAAAAGTGTTTTTAATCTTCTGCTCGTGATCAGATCTTTAACAAGAATATCAACTTCCTGTTTGTGGACAAAATAAAAGACTCATCTGACAGATTTGATAATTAATTGACTCATTTATTAAGTAAAAACTACGAAACTTATTGCTGACGTGATTATTCAGTAATTTGATTTGGTTGATTGACAGAAAATCGGACTATTTCTGATAACCGATTAATCATTAAAATCATTAAACTAATTAATCATTAAAGTCATTAAACTAATTAATCATTAAACTGATTAATCATTAAAATGTCTCAGATAATCAAAATTATGGATCTATAGAGTAATTGATGCTGGAAATAATCATTAGTTGCAGACCTGCTTTTTTATACAACACACACTTGCGTGCACACGCACACACGAGAGTAATGGAGGAGGAAGTGCAGGGCGGCGGCAGATATGTGTGGAATCCTGCTAGTTTTCTCGATTCTGATAAACCCTGGTGACTGATTCACAACAGAAACCGTGTGTGTGTGTGTGTGTGTGTGTGTGTGTGTGAGAGACCCCTCCTTTCTCTCCCTCTGTAGCGTTTAACCTGTTTTGTGATTCAGGACTTCACCACAGCTTAACTCTCAGGTCAAAGGTCAAACCATTGCTGCTTCCTCCTCCCTGATCCTCCTCCTCCCGCTCTCCTCTTCATCTGCTGGGAATCTTCTCCTCTGTGGCTTTCTTCTCTTCCTCTCTTCTCTTCCCTTTTCCTCCCCTCCTCTTTTTTCTCTATGCTTCTTTATTCCTCTTCTCTCATCATTTCCTCTTTCTTGTGCTTGTCTGCTGTCGTTCATTTTTCTTATCTATTTTCCTCTCCTATATTCTGATCTGTTCATTGTTTTATTTTTCCTCTTCTCCTCTCATCTCCTTCATTCCTTTCTTCTCTCTCTCTCCTCATGTCCTCTCCTCTAATTTTAACATTTTCGCTTTTATCCTCTTCCTCTTACTTTTCTCCCGTCCGATCGATGACTTTTTCCTTTTTCTTACTTCTCTCTCTGTCTTCTCCTTTCATTTATCTTCTCCTCATCTCCTTCTTTCCTTGTCATGTCCGCTCCTCCTTTGTTCTCTTTTTCAAGTCTTTTTTTTCCTCTTTCATCACGATTTACTTTGGATCCTATTTACCTATAAAATGACACTCAGCGTTTGGGTCGTTTATTTGGCTTTGAGTGTGTGCGTGCGTGTGCGTGCGTGTTGCAGGCAGCAGATTAAATCCTCCGCCCTCGTTTGACTCTGAATCTCACCTCGGGGGAAACCCAGAGGGCCGAAATGCAGATTTGTCATTTGCAGATTTTAGTTTTATTCATGTATTCATTTTTCACTCTAAAGGTCAGTCTGCCACCGCGCGCGTGTGTATGTGTGCGTGTACGCGCGCGTGTGTGTGTGTGTGTGTGAGAGAGAGAGAGAGCTGCTCAGTGTTGTATGTTTGAATATCAGGATGTTTAATTTGGGTGATATTTACTGGAGGGGTGAGGTTTGTTTTCCTCACTTTACCTCTATGTCTCTCTCTTTCTCTTTTCCTCTGTCGCTTGCCTTTTTCCCATCTCTCTCTCTCTCTGTCTCTCTGTATCTTCTTTTCCTCTATTGCTTGCCTGTTTTCCTGTCTTTCTCTCTTTCTCTTTCTCTTTTTATCTTCTTTTCCCTTATCGCTTGCCTTTTTTCCTCTCTCTCTCTGTCTCTTCTTTTCCTCTGTTGCTTGCCTTTTTTCCTGTCTTTCTTCCTCTGTTTCTTTTTTCTACCTTTTTTCCTCTATCGCTTGTCTGTTTTCCTCTCTCTCTCTCTCGCTCTCACTCGTCCCTGCTGCCTACATTGAAGAAATCCCTGAATTAAAATTCTTATTTGTGCCACATTTGAAATAAAAACGTTTTATTCCTCCTAAACTTCTCATTTCTTTAGATTTGTTTTTCTTAAAAGCTGTTGAACATTTTATATTTGTCTTTCTAATAATTACAGAACCCTGGAAACCTTATATTTGCGATCTTTTGTATATCTGGACAGCTCTGTAACGTACGACAGAAAATGAATGCATCATTTATTTGCGTTAAAGTTACGTTTTTAAAGTTATTAATATTATTTTACATTTTTTCATTCGTTTGTGTTGCAGAGTTTTGACTTTATCGCTGCTGCTTTTAGCTTAATCACCCCTAAGTCACCTCTTTGCCGGCGCCAGCCTCCGTCAGCTTGTGTTGGCTGCCTGCCCAACACACACACACACACACACTGCCAGAGTGTGAGCACATGGCTGCCTTCACTACGATGAAGCAATGGTCCCTGACAAATGTCCGTCACCAAAAAGTCAAGGGCTTTTCTTTTTCTTTTTTTTTTTTTTTANTTTTTTTTTTTTTTTAACTCTCATTTAACATCAGTTTCTCAAACTTTCTGAATCTCTGAAATGTCACATTATGGTCAAAACCGAGCAGCCAATCAGAGTGTCTGTGTGTGTTTTCTGAGTTTTTTGTATTTCTGGTTGTTATCAATTTATTTGTTTAGCAAATTACCATATACTGTATATATATAGCTAATACTCAAGTATACATATACTCTATACTTGAGTATAAACTGAATTTTTTTTTTTTGCCAGATTTCTCAAAGTAAATCGGGGGTCAGCTTATACATGAGACATTCAAATCAGATCCCAGAGAAGGAAATTTCCAGGTGGAAATACTACCATTACCACTACCATGGAAAATAGTTTAAATCATACCTTAGAATGAGATATTTCCTAACTAAACATCAGCACATTTTGCGGTGGCCAGTAAGCTCTGCTGTGATTGGTCAGTTACAGTAATCAGCTGCTCAAATAAATATCATGTTTACCGGTACATGGATTATTTTCAGAAAATCAGAGGAATACTTTGACAATACCCAGAAAAACAGGTAATTTGCTAAACAAATAAATTGATGGAACAACATCAGGGGTCGGCTTATAGTTGAGTAAAAACGGTACCTTTTTTTTCTGGGTATTGTCATAGTATTCCTGCGATGTCCTGAAAATAATCCACGTACCGGTAAACATGATATTTATTTCTGCAGCTGATTACCGTAACTGACCAATCACAGCAGAGCTTACTGGCCGCTGCAAAATTCGATGGTAAGATGTTTAGTCAGGAAATATCTCATTGTAAGGTATGATTTAAACTATTTTTCATGGGTAGTGGTAATGTGTAGTATTTCCTTCTCCGGGATCTGATTTGAATTTCTCGTGTATAAGCCGATTTGCGTTGTGAAACTGGTAATAAAAACTCGGCTTATACTTGAGTATATACGGTACTCGACGTTCCATCCAGCTTTTATGTGCAAATGATGCCGTTTCCATTCATTTCTTCATTCATTAGTTTTGGACGATTAGTAGAAAACAGTTTTCTTTCTCTGAATAGGAAAGTTTAATTTATAATGAATTTTTTTCTTTTTAAATAACAGAATGTTACTGAAGTGGGAATGTTCTGGATGACTAAAAGCCAGAGGCTGCTGCATAATATGTCCTCCATGACTTCCAAATCTTCCTACTGGCCAGCTCTC
Source organism: Lucifuga dentata (assembly GCA_014773175.1). Lineage (NCBI taxonomy): Eukaryota > Metazoa > Chordata > Actinopteri > Ophidiiformes > Bythitidae > Lucifuga > Lucifuga dentata. The sequence continues at coordinate 16,143 of VXCM01008559.1, forward strand.
AGTGTAAACGCTCGCCGGCGCCGTTTGATCATCAGGGGATCGTGTTGTTCAGACAGCTTGAAGTGATGAGAAACAGGCATGAAAGGATACAAAAACCCAGCAATAAGCAGAACTTTAACACATTCATAGGTTTTATTACATTTCTATTTTTAAAAAAAGGTCTTTGACTCAGTTTGACACAGATTTAAAGTTTTCTTTACACTGGATGCAAAGATGATTTTAGGTTTTACTCTAATTGCTGTTTTTTAAAGGACCATACCACCCATTTTGCATGTTTGAGCCTAATATATTCAGTTTTCATACATGT
>VXCM01008560.1:0-16566 GCA_014773175.1 Lucifuga dentata
CTGCATTTATTCGGGCTTGGGACCGGCACAAGGAGGACACTGGCTTGTGCCCCCTTGAGGCTGCAGGTTTCAGTTCATTCTAGTAAGCTATAAAAATCGAATTGGAGAGTCTTAAAAATGCTTGAGATGTAATTATCACAGCAAACAAGATGTCTGTTAGGTTTTTTTTTTGTCAAAGTAACTTTATTTAACTGATATACAGTATGCGGGTCGTATGTATTGCATAGAGGAAGGTAATACTCTTTTTGCGTGGTCTGTCTTTGTCCACGTTTCAAGGGTTGGTACCCATTTGCAGCAAGTTCCAGTTCCCATTCAAATTAACTTTATTAACAAGACCAAGCAAAGCCAGAAAGACGAGGTGGGACGAGGACGTTTGTGATCTAATGCTGCCGTTTGTCCTTCATTGAACCCTCGGACTAAATGCTTAGTATTTGAAGTGCTCTGAGAAAATAGCATGTAGGAAATGTGAAAAAAATTGATGTTTTAAATATAATTATAATTGGGATCGGACAATTAGAGGCGTGTTTTTCTTTCAGAGCGCGTGTGACTTTTTTTATCGAGTTGATCAGTTTGGATTGGATTTAACATGTTCCCTCAGGATGATGGAGGTTGGACAGCCATGATCTGGGCTACAGAGTACAGGCATGTGGACCAGGTGAAGCTGCTTCTGTCTAAAGGAGCTGACATAAGCATCAGGGACAAGGTTGGTATCATTAAAAAGACTCTTCAGCTTTTGTTTGACATGTCCGTTACACAGTCATAATGTATATCTGTAATTTTTTAGAAAAGTTTAGAAAAGGTTAGAAAAGTCCTGATTTTTTTTTGCTACTAATGTATTTTATTGCACCAAGATGATTGAAAGAATATTTTAATTCTTACATTGAAAGCTCAGGTTTCATACACACCTAAAGTATCTTTCTTTAAAAAAAAAAAAAAAATNTTAAAAAAAAAAAAAAAATGACTGATTTTCTTGAACCCAGCAAAGAATTTCAAGCAGATTCAGGTCAGATATTAAGAAATGAGACAGCTCACTCCTTGAAACTTCATCAAACTGTGTCACCGTATAAAAAAACAAAAAAAAAAAAANAAAAAAAAAAAAAACACTTTCCACTCTGGTGTCTGTTGAGCAATTGTCACTTGAATTGTATCAATTAAAATCCTGAATGAACTTCAGCAACGTTTCCTAATGAACACTTCAACACCACGTCTAAGGTGCCACTTTTCATGCAACTCCTCTGATTACCTCGAAATAATCTGTATGGAAATTAATTTGGCTTTAATTAGCTGTAATTACACAATGGGGAGAACACACTCCCAGGTTTTTTGTTGTTTAGTTTGCATTCATGACTGCAGGCACCGTTGAGGTGACAGACAGTATCCTGCTAAATGTTTTGATGACTGTCAGGTTCACACACTGAGGGATTTTCAGAGAAAGAACTAACATCCTTGAGGCTGTCAGCTATAATATATTTGCAAAAATAGAAATGTAAGATATATTATGTTGTCAGTATGACTGACAAAATATCTTATTGATTCTTTTTCTGTTCATTTTCTCAAAAATACACTACTGCTCAACAGTTTAGAATCACTTGTCATTTTATTTAATAATAGTGTTTTGGTTTTTTTTTTAAATTATATGACACAAACACCAACATTTTTTTAAGATGTTTTATGTAGTGTATTTCAAATATATGGGGGGAGAAAAGTTTTTAAATGATAAATAAAACAGTTTCTAGAACTTCAGGGAATAATCTAGAATTCCCTAAATCTCTGGAAACCACATACAGTTTCTCTACATGAATTTGGAATCATCTACACCTCATGTCATGATTCTGGACAATTGTAAAATGTCTTAATTTTTTACAGCTTCTTGCAAATGATTTTANATGTCATGATTCTGGACAATTGTAAAATGTCTTAATTTTTTACAGCTTCTTGCAAATGATTTTAAATCTGTAGGTGCAAAATACTAACAGACACAGCAGAATTATTTTATACTGTACATACATATGAAACAAAACTAGCTTTACATTACCAGAAACATTGATTCTATGTGAAAATCACTAGTGACTCCAAACTTTTGAGCGGTGGCGTAGTTAAAAGTCGGTTAATTTTGTGTCTTTTTTTTGTTTTTGTAGGAAGAAAACATCTGCCTTCACTGGGCAGCGTTTTCTGGCAGCGTGGAGATCGCTGAGCTGCTCCTTGATGCCCACTGCGACCTTCAAGCCGTCAACATCCACGGAGACTCTCCTCTCCACATCGCCGCGCGGGAGAACCGCCTGGATTGTGTCACGTGAGATACCGCATTGTTGAGGGAAAAACTTGTCATCTGAACTATATAATAATAATAATAATTAATTAATTTTTCATAAGACCCCACTTGGGGTAAATGAGAAAAGGTCAACATAAACAGAATTCATATAGCACAATGAATAAAAAACAAGCAAAAACACACATCTTCATGTGAAAGAGACAATAAGTAAATAAATATTACATATGTCTAAATGTTAATACAATCTCTTTGCAAAATTTTGCTAAATTACGTTGAATAAACAAATCTTTAGAATTACATAACTTATCCATCTATCTTAGGTCTCATCCTAATGTGTATAGGCAGATATTTATTTCTTTTCAAAATAAAGTAACTAAATTCAAGCAAACAGTGAAACTATTTGTGAAACCCAATTTCCCTAAATTACAAAGCATACATAAAAGTATAATCAAACACGTGAATTGCCTCAGCAGCATCCATTCTTTCCCTTTTCAGGCTCTTCCTGTCTCGAGGGGCTGACGTCAATCTGAAGAACCGCGAGGGGGAAACTCCTCCAGACTGCTGCAGCCACAACTCCAAAGCCTGGGCCGCCCTGCAGGCCAACAGGAGGGAAAGAGACGCCAAGAACATCAGGCTCAACCGGCTGGAGGAAAAAGTCCTTCACAGGTTAAGATTTTGCTTTGCTCATTGTGGAGAAGAGCTAATGCAGATTGATTTCAAAACTATATGTGGTCTAAGACGTCGGGTTCCTCTTCTTTCGCTTTCGCCGTGTTTTCTGATGCTACGTTTGAGCTGCAGCCTGTCTTGGCTGGATCTAGATGCAATCTGGATTATGTACTGGGATACCAGATATTGGGCTAGATTCATAAACCTTTGCGCATGATTTACCATGTCAATACCGGCAAATATCATCACGCAGCCACGTTCCCTTTTTCATAGCCATTTGATAGCGGCATCTTTTAGCGTTAAGAGGCATTACTCCAGTATTTCCTTATTTACGTGTCGTGGAAGTGATTTATAAAAGTAGCATCACACAGAAAGTAAGACGTGTTTCATTCTGGTCATAAAGTTCAGCTGTTGGAAATCTAGAAGTCGTTTAAAACTGTATTTGCCTCATGTTGGTGATCAACAGCTTTGACAGATAAACTCACTCAGCTGATCGATCAGTTTGAGATTGGACTTTGATCCAATCTCACACATGCTTATGGTGCTCGGCTTATTCATGACCTCATCTGCTGCACTGTGTGTCTGTCTTCCTCACACACACACACACACACACAATCCCCAGCTCACGGCGATCACGTTACAGAAGTTAATATGCGCGTTTACCTGTTATTTTAGTGTCAGTTTTCAAAATGTGGAGCTTTAAAGCAGAATTTATGTTTCCTTTGCTGATTTGCTGATTTAACATACACCAGATGAAGCAGGATAAAGCATGATTCTTAAATATGAAGCAGCTCATTAAGATGCTGATCTTCATTGGCTTTTACCTGTGACACACGCTACCTTAACGTGATACTGGTGTGCTGATTAACATATGTGAAGCTTCACGAAAGAACTTCAGTTGTCACTGGCACTTAATGTAACATTGTGTAGTTACCGTGTTTTTTTTGTTTTTTTAATCTGACCCTTCATATGTAGACTGTTACAGTAAGATGTTGGTTGGTTTATCCAGTGACTACCAGAGCGTGTGTTACAGGACAAAAGTACAAGGACAGCATGAACAGGATATGGGTTGCTGATGTGTGAGCCTGTATGTGACGTATGTGGTAATGGACCGATATAAATAAACTTAACTTGGCATCTGAATGGCATTGAGTGTAGTTTGACTCACATTAAGTTTTGATCTTAAAGGATTTTACCTGCCATTTTGCATGTTTGAGCCTAATATATTCAGTTTTCATACAAGTAATGTTCCCAACACATACTACTGGAACGGTGATTTAAAAAATGTTTTTCCTACCTTCCAGGCCGCCATTGATTTTGGTCCATTCTGGTACGCTATTAAAATCAACTTGTTGATACTTGAAACATTCTTCAGATAGGTAATCCATCATCATGAACAAGATGTGTATTCAGGTTTTTTTTAGAAGTAATGTAATTTTAGCATTTAAGTGCAATAAAAACGCGGACTGAATGTATGTCTCCACCGGGGAATATAGTCCCAAAAGAAGACCTGTGTTTATTGAAAAACTTAAATNTGAATGTATGTCTCCACCGGGGAATATAGTCCCAAAAGAAGACCTGTGTTTATTGAAAAACTTAAATGACCGTACCGTGATTTCATAAAGCTGTGTAGCTATTAGCGGGAGAAACATGGATTTTTAAGGTGGATGTATCGCTTGAATGTTTGATTTTCAAAGATTAAGAGATTTTGCAAAATATCAGGAAAGCTGAAATACTGTTTTATCCTTTGAAACATGGTTTTCAGTAACATAACATGTATAAAAATTTAATATATTAGGCTCAAACATGCAAAATGGCCAGTATGGTCCTTTAAATGAACTGAGTGTAGCTCAATCAAACAATTTAAGATTTTGCGGGGGTTTTTTTGGTGTGTGTCTGATCAGACTTTGATGGCTTCTAACCAGTTTCTTCTGCATTTACAGCGACATCGCTCTGGGCCACGAGAGAGTTCCCATTCCCTGCGTCAACTCCGTCGACAGCGAGCCATATCCGGACAGCTACAAGTACATCCCCGAAAACTGCGTCACCTCTCCCATGAACATTGACAGGAACATAACACACTTACAGGTGAGTTAGAACAAGAAGCCATCGCGAGAGAATTCCTGATATTTCAAGAAAAATAGTCTTCTTGTGCATGATGTGACTTGTTACTCAACAAAACGCCAACTTCATCCTGAACACACACACACACACACACACAGAAACTTCCCTTTAATGATCTGCCATGTCTGTTGATCACTCAACAGCAACTTCCACCACAGAACTCTGGTGTTTTCAAAATGATGTTCTCTGCTTCCTTAACTAACAATATACCACAAACACCTTAATCCAAACAATAAACTTAGTTTGCATTAACAGAAATACTTTAAATCCCAATGTATGAATAAAACAAATGTGTTCAAAATTAACAATTGTTATTTTCTGTCTTTTGTGGCTGGCAGTACTGTGTGTGTGAGGAGGACTGCTCAGCAAGTATCTGCATGTGTGGACAACTCAGTCTGCGCTGCTGGTACGACAAGGTAAAGATCCTTTTCCTTTGTGTTTGTTTTTTTTTTTTTAAAGATATTTGTTTTACATAATACAGATCTGAGCACACTGGAAATAAATTTGCATATAAAGCTCTAAACAGTGTTACAATAAAAGGACCATACCCACCTAGTTTGCATGTTTGAGTCAAATATATTCAATTTTCATATATGTTACGTTACTGACAATAATTTCCCAAAAGATAAAACTGTATTTCAGCTTTCCTGATGCTTTGCAAAATCTCTTAATCTTTCAAAATCAAACATTCAAGTGATGCCTACCTTAAAACTCGATGTTTCACCTGCTGATAATGACGCAGAATTATGAAGTCACGGTCATTTAAATTTTTTGATTAATGCAGGTCTTCTTTTGGGACTATATTCCCCGGTGGAGACATACATTCACTCCACACTTTTTATTACGCTTAAATGCTAAAATTACTTAACTTCTTAAAAAAAACAACCTAAATACATGTCTTGTTCACGATGATGGATTACCTATCCCAAGAACATTTCAAGTATCAACAAACTGATTTTAATAGCATACCAGAATGAACTAAAATCAGTGGCAGTTCTGGAAGGTAGGAGAAACATTTTTAATTCACCATTCCAGTAGTATGCTTTGGGAAATGATTGTCAGNCTGGAAGGTAGGAGAAACATTTTTAATTCACCATTCCAGTAGTATGCTTTGGGAAATGATTGTCAGCAACGTTACGTGTACGAAAATTGAATATATTAGGCTCAAACATGCAAAATAGGTGGAATGGTCCTTTAAACAAGACTTATAGTCTGCCTGTGTGAACTTGGTGGAAACTAACTTAGTGAACAAATCAGATTCAACATATCAAAAAATGAACAGATATCACTATGAGCCAAACTCCTGATGTCGACACAGACATTCTGCAAGGACCGCGTAGCTTAAATTCATGTCAGTTTTACTTTTTTCATGTTTGTACTGAGTTTATTCATCCAGAGCTCTACGAATGACAATAAAGGAACAAACCTGCTGTAATTCACTTTTGAAAAAAAAAAAAAAAAAANAAAAAAAAAAAAAAAAAAATCTTAAAGAGCAGTTTGTTTGTAGGCAGATTTTCAAACGCTGGCAGGAATACATGAATAAGAACGCCATCTGATCTGCAAACAGCAGCCAGAAACATGAATTCGAACAAATTCTGATCTCATGTAGATGCGTATTGTAATACATTTAAACAGCTTTATCTGGCCGAAAGAAGGCTCAGCAGATTGAGTTGCTCTGCGATTGAATCCAATCAGATTTCAGAAATGAATATTAATAAAAATATCAGGAAAGCTGAAATACGGTTTTATCCTTTGGGAAATGATTGTCAGTAATGTAACGGGTATAAAAATTGACTATATTAGGCTCAAACGTGCAAAATGTGGGTGGTATGGCCCTTTAAAAAAAAAAAAAAAAGTATCATTTTGTGCTGATCAGTGAGGATTATAATTTTGTTTTTTACATTTAGACCGGTCGTCTTCTTCCTGAATTCTGTCGAGAGGAGCCTCCCCTCATCTTTGAGTGCAACCATGCATGCTCCTGTTGGAGGACCTGCAAGAACCGCGTGGTTCAAAACGGACTGAGGTATTTGATTTCTCCAAAAAAAAAAAGAACTCATCCAGTAATCTGAAGCTGGACTGTACATACACACTGTAACAACTCTGCTACATGCAAGGCCTTTAATTAGCTAGAAAACCTGCAAATGATGAATTGTAGAAAATTTCATTTCAGATTTCCTTCATTTTATCACAACAAATAACTTCTCATCTCATTATCTTTCTAAGATTTGCTCCAAATGGTTTTAGCATCGGTAATCCCTATTTTTTTTCCTTAGAAGCAATAATGTCTGGTCATGTAAACTGATAATCAGCTAAAACATTGATTGCAATCCGATACAACATCCATGCAATAAATTCTACCTTTGTGAAGCTTCTAATGTTCCGTTTTGTCAATTTTTTGAGTCTAATTGGATTGCAATATATTGAGAAATGTCTGATGTATGTATGCAAAGAGGATTTAGTGAAAAGCTTAAAAACACCTTTAAAATAAAGTCTGCTTATCCTCTATGGGTTAATATCTGTTTTAAGAAGAGAAATAAAATCTATATGACTTAAAAAACATTCTGCATCTTCCAGGATGAGACTTCAGCTCTTCAGGACCACTAAGAAGGGCTGGGGAGTCCGAGCATTGCAAGATATACCCCAAGGGACCTTTATATGCGAGTAAGTCCCATCAATTTCCATTTTTCTACACATAAAACTAGAAAGAGAACATCTATCAGGGCTGCAGAATCCTCCGTTTACGCATTCACGACCTGCATCTGAGTAAAATCTGTCAATATACTCATGATGCTACATCAGTAATTCATAATCCTGGTGCCCACTGCATGCTTTCATCTGTCCGTTTCCCCACACCTGCTTAGCTAAACTGTTTGCGTTCACTTGATTTGGACTCGTTTCTCCAAGATTTTCATTGGTTAAACACATCTGATGTGGGGCGAGCAGGGAGAGATGGAAAATAAATGGCAGGGTGGACACTGAACTTCGTTAACATGATTTCAGATTTCCTGCTAACAAAGAATCAGACAAACACAAACCAAAGAAATAAATAAAATACAAATAAAGAAATACCTGTTCTTTTAGCGCAAAATCATTGAATTATCATAAGCATACAGACTTAAAACTGGCAAATTTTCGAGTTTTTAAAGTTGAAATAATGCCTCCCTCATTTTTTTTTTTTTTCCATCTTATATGGCCTTAATACACTGTGGTAAGTTACTGCTTATATGGTGTTTAATATTTTATAAGGATGCCAAATGTTGGAAGGACGTTTACTTTACAGCTGCAGCTTCCTGAGGAAAAAAACTTACAAGTCAAAAAAAGAAAAAAAAAACCAATAAATGTGACTTATAAAAGTTTAGTTGCTTTTTCACTGAGGCGTCCTGACAGGTGTTTTTGCACAGGTACGTCGGTGAGATCATCTCAGAAGCTGAAGCAGACATGAGGCAAAACGACTCGTTCCTGTTCAGCCTGGACGACAAGGTAACACGTTAATGGCCTCATAAAAACGACACAGCAGCACCTTTAAACTTGATGCTGGTGTGAAATAGGATAAAACTACCCTCCATGACTTCCTTTTTGTCTTTTTTTTTTTTTTTTTTTTTTAAAAGCTCAGAGATCAGTATTATCCACTTTGTGTGCTATGGTTTATGTGTGTATTTGTATTGTGTTTATGATGTACGCACATCTTTCATATTTCCTTCTAAAGCAGCAGATTGTTGCTCTTTTCACATTAAACTCGTCGATTCGATGTTTTTACTTTGAAATCTCTTCAGGCACAGAGTTCTCCTTTCAGCTCTGCGTTTGCAGCTTATTTCCTTTCGAGCCTTTTGTTTGTTTTCCCTCCCAGCCACAGGATCTATACTGCATTGATGCCCGTTTCTATGGCAACATCAGCCGGTTCATCAACCACATGTGCGAGCCCAACTTGTTCGCCTGCCGAGTCTTCACGACGCACCAGGACCTTCGTTTCCCACACATCGCCTTCTTTGCCAGTGAAAACATCAAAGCCGGAGAGGAGCTTGGGTAAATCTGTTCTTTCTTTCTTTCTTTCTTTCTTTCTTTCTTTCTTGATAAGGCTTACTTTCTTGCTTCCTTTCTTGTTTCCTTTTTTTCTTTCGTGGCAGGGCTTGCTTTCTTGCTTCCTTTCTTATTTCCTTTCTTGTTTCTTTCTTTCTTTGGCAGAGCTTTCTTTCTTTCTTGGTAGAGCTTACTTTCTTGCTTCCTTTCTTATTTCCTTTCTTTTGTGGCAGGGCTTTCTTTCTTTCTTTCTTTCTTTCTTTCTTTCTTTCTTTCTTTCTTTCTTTCATTCTTGGCAGAGGTTTCTCTTTCTATCTTTCATGGCAGAGCTTTTTTTCTTTCTTGGTAGTGCTTACTTTCTTGCCTCCTTTCTTGCTTCCTTTCTTTCTTTCATGGCAGAGCTTAATTTCTTTCTTTCTTTCTTTCTTTCTTTCTTTCTTTCTTTCTTTCTTTCTTTCTTTCTTTCTTTCTTTTAACCACCTGACTGCTCATTTAGTTTCAAAGGGAAGGCACCATGTATGATGCAAAAAAATCAGGGTGAAACCTTTGTATGGTGTCAGGTCTATAATAGAGCCCCAAATATGATTAATCGCATTGAGATTATAAAAACAAACATATACACACACACACACACTCACACTCACACTCACTCTCGCCTCTCAATGACGAGGTCTCTGAGCACACATGAGGTCAGATGAAGCATGCTGGAGTCTTTAGGCTGATGGTGAAAGTTGAGGCTGCCCTCTGCTGGTTGTTAAGGAGTGCGACTGGAAGCATCAGTGTCTGCTCCACATAAAGCTCAGACACATAAACTCTGTTGTTTAAAATAAAAAGCGAACCTCACAAAGCTCGTGGTGTTGTTCGCACTAGTCGCACTTGAGATCTAATAAAACTGAGAAGTTAAAGAAGATATCCTGGTGTGTGGTGATTCACTTTTGAATTGTTAAAAAAAAATCTGTCGACATGCAAAATTGTATCATTAAAAAGTCAAAAAACAGCACTGCTTTTGATTTATGTCACTATTATGTAATATTAATGTTACATAATTCTCAAAATGCTCTTAGCTTATTTGGGACAATCAAAATGTGTGTGAAAACTAACTTGTGATATGAAAATGTATCACTCAGCTCAGGCATTTGAAGATCTGTCAGTGATTTTGGGGATGGTAGTACTTCCTGTCTTTGTGTCAGTGTAACATTTGGGTTCATTTATGGTTGTTTTCATTCACAGATTGTACCTATTAAATCAAATTTCATTTGTTGATTAAAAAGACAGTGTTGTCATATAATCTTTTTTTTTTTTTTTTTTTTTGTCCCTTCCTCAGATTTAACTATGGCGACCACTTCTGGGAAGTGAAAAGCAAACTGTTCAGCTGTGAATGTGGCTCCTCAAAATGCAAGTTTTCCTCGGCGGCGTTGGCGTCGCTGCAAGCCGACAGCACGCCAGAGGACCCGCGGCAGGCCAGCGCCTCGCCCGACACCAGCTCCTCCACCAGCCCCGCCAGCCCGTCCTCCCACTAACCACCACAACACGAACAAGAGGGAGGCGCCGTCTCCATCCTCCACAACTCCTCCCCGCTTTTATCAGCAGACTTGTACTGTATCTCCGTTATTTCTGCCCCTTCAGATGAACGATGGACCATCAGTGTGGTAGAAGAGCCGTCAAAAATCTCGAAACACAGAACCAGATGCACAAGTCGAACCTTCCCGGAACTTGCTGCTCTTTTATTCCGTAATTATGTCATAGGAACAGCAGGGGGCAGCAGCGTCACGCAAGTCAAACAGCTCAGTAGACTTTTTTCATACATACATTTCATACACTTCTCTGGGGGCAGAATTGTGCATCTTTTTTTTTTTTTTTTTTTTTNTTTTTTTTTTTTTTTTTTTGAAGGATGATTGTCTGACATTAAATGGCTTTACTTTGAGTCACGTTTAAAGAAATTTTTGGGTTCGGGGAAAGAGGGAATGTCCTCAGCTGTGTATGAACTTGTTGGACCCACATGGTGTTCGATCATCAACCATTCCAGTAAACTGAGCTGATAAAGCATTGAATTAATTTGCCACTTTTTGTGTTATTTCATATTTCTTGAATGTTCTGAAGAAAAAAAAATGTCTTTCACTTCTAAAATTTACTCCCGCAGTTGTACACGGATTGACTGATACGAAAGACAAAATCTGAGCAAAAAGTGGACTTTTGTATCCTCTTCACGTGAATATAAATTGTCTGGTTGAAAGGTGGTGTAGCATTCCTGAAGCGGGGTGAATATACTCTGAATAAATTGGCTGATCTTTTTATTAAGCATGTTTAAGGGTATTTTATGTGTCAAATATTTTGCCACAGTGGTGGAAGAATTGACGAAAACTAAAACTGCGTGAAAAACAAGCCAATGGTGCTGACAAAGGTTTTCCTTTTGTTTCCCTTTTGTAACGCCCAAGTGAACATAGTTTGTAAAATAAGAGAACATTTAAGTTTTTTATGTTTAATTTTATCTCATTTTTCTAATAATAGATAATGCAATTAGCCTGTTTTTTTTTTTATTTTTTTTTTTATGATTTTGCTGACAGACACCAACATGTTGCCCTCGAGTCTTTTTAAATGTTGTTAGTAAAGCAGTGACTGTTGTGCAACTTCTTGAAGGTATAAATTTTCAAAAAAGAATAAAAATGCACATCCGTTACATTCTGTTACATATTTCTGGACCGTGAACATTCATCTACTTGGTTGTATCTTTTTCAATAAATTTACTACTAATGCGATTATTCAGATGTCACTTATTCAAATTTGTTTGCTTAAAGGACCATACCGTCCATTTTGCATGTTTGAGTCTAATATGTCCAATTTTCATATATGTAACGTTACTGACAATCATTTCCCAAAGGATAAAACTGTATTTCAGCTTTTCTGATATTTTGCAAAATGNACGTTACTGACAATCATTTCCCAAAGGATAAAACTGTATTTCAGCTTTTCTGATATTTTGCAAAATGTCTTAGTCTTTCAAAATCAAATATGCAAGCGATACACCCACCTTAAAAATCGATGTTTCATCTGCTTATAGTTACAAAGCCTTATGAAGACACATAATATAATAACAGGTCTTCTTTTGGGAATATATTCTGCGGTGGAGACATACATTCATTCTGAGCTTTGTACTGCACTTAAATGCTAAAATTACAAAACTTCGAGAAAAAAAAAAAAACTCTGAATATACATCTTGTTGGCAATGNAAATGCTAAAATTACAAAACTTCGAGAAAAAAAAAAAAACTCTGAATATACATCTTGTTGGCAATGATGGATTACCTATCCCAAGAATGTTTCAAGATCAGCAAGTTGAGTTTAATAACGTACAAGAATGAACTGAAACTAATGGTGATCTGGAAGGTAGGAAAAACATTTTTATTCACCATTCCAGTAGTATGCTTTGGGAAATGATTGTCAGTAACTTTATGTGTGTGAAAATTGAATATATTAGGCTCAAACATGCAAAATGGCTGGTATGGTCCTTTAAAGGGGACGTATTATGCTTTATGAATAATTTCCCCTCATTTTTATAGAGTAATATGAATATTTGTTGTCAAAAGTTGCAAAAACTCGGGGGTGTCTGAATGAATGTCAAACCAAACCTGGCCCTACACTACGCTGAAAGCTTCATTTTTGATTTGCTTTTGCCTCTTATGTCATGTTCAACTTAAACTCAGAACTCTGGATTTCTGACTTCTGACCGGGAAAACTCAAAGAAAACTACCTCTCAACTTGGAAATCCTCCTCGCAAAGTCAGGAAGGTTCCTCAACCCCAAGTTCTGTATTGACTTCGTCTCACACCGTAAACAGTCATTTTCTCTATTTCTAAATTAACATTTAGAAAGATTTTTTTTAATCCATTAGCATACAGATGCTGTCACAGATTTGACAGCAGCTCACATGTTAAAACTTAACTTGTTTCCATCCAACTCAGCAAACAAAACTTTTCTTTGTCATCTCCCACTTTGTTTTACTCAGTGGTCATAAATGACTTAATTCTGAATTGCGGCTTAACAGCAGCATTATAGACACACCCACCAAGTATGAGACTAGCAAACAAGTGTTTGGTCAGTGTTTTGTATTGTCAGCTCAGGCCTGACACAGCTGACCAATCAGAACAGAGTGGGCTTTTCAGGAGGGGCAGGCATTAAAGAGACAGTACTTAAAATGAGCGTGTTCAGATGTAGATCACCGTTTTTACACACGAAAGCTTTGCAGCAGTTTCCAAATAGACCCTTAAATAGAAAATAAGAAAATGGAAACATGTAATGTCACCTTCAAATTTGATCTGAGAATGGAATTGGAATTGCAAATATCACAACATTCTCATTTTTATTCAGCGTTGCTGTTTGTCTTTTTTTTTTTTTTGNTTTTTTTTTTTTTTCAGAGATATTTCAGGTCAAGGCAGAGATTCCATTTCAGCTCCAATCCTGTCGATCTCAAACGCATCACAAAAAGATCCTGTAGTCAATCTGACCTAGCATGAACCAAGCGTCAGATTTAATAGGCGACTTGCTGCCTGCAGCTGAAAATATTCCAGCATGTGTGGCTGACACACTCACATCAGCATGAATGACTTTTAAAGCATCTCAGTTGTTTTTTTGTTTTTTTTAAGATACAACTAAATGCAACACAAGTGTCAGATTGTTTATCCCTCCGGAGTTGTGCCTATTAATAGCTTGATCTGTGTTTTGTAATCATTCATCTTTCATATAACCTGTAGAAAAGGTGGATAGAATCTGACATAAGCTCATATTGTTTGATATGTGTGTAAAAATCTCTATCTTATCAACTCGTTTTATCTGTTACTGACTCCTGAAAGTCTTAAAATTCAGTTTTGTAACATTAGGGGATTTGGCAAATATATAACACTAAAACTAAAATACGGTTTTATGTTTTGGAAAATAGTTGTCAGCAGCGTATCATGTATGCAGGTAGTATTAATTGGGCTTAAACATGCAAAATCACTGGTATGGTCCTTTAAGAGCTTTATACTGCTTCATTTTAAGAGACTGACACCAACACTAATATGAAAGAGATTAGTGATCCACACACAGGGACTCCGGGATGTGGTGTGTGTCTGTGTAAGATGATGAAGAGTGAGGAAGAGGAGCAACACCATTAGAATGTGTGAGATCAGGTCATAAGTGGCCATTTAAATACATTGACTGATCAACTGAGTGGGCTTAGCTGTCAAATTTATTGATCACTAATAGTTTTGACAGTTAGTTTAAAATATTGCCAAGATTTCATATCGCTGAAATTTACCACCAGACAACAACAGGTCTAAAGTTTTGCTATTATTCCACAAAATACTGCAGAAACTCCTTTTTATAATAATAATAATAATAATAATAATAATAATAATAATAAACTTTATTTGTATACCACCTTTCATAGACAACAGGTCACAAAGTGCTTCACATGCAATAATATAAAACAATGAAAAACAGTACATAAAATCAAGAAACTGTAAAAATCAATAAAAAAAAAAAGACATCCAGCAAGAGCAAATAAAACCATAAAGAAAGTGACTACCTAAAAGCTTGTTTTTTCTTCTCCTTCTTCAGATGCTGGTAACTGGTGTTTGTGAAAGAGGAAGCGTGGTTGTGCGATGATATTTGCCCATATTGACATGTGAAATATACATTGTGTTTATGAATTCCACCCTTTAAGTTTTAGATTTACATTTTTTTTTTTTTTTTNATTTTTTTTTTTTTTTGTAGTTACACCTTTATAGGGAAGGAAAACAGAATCTTTAAGTGAGACTAAGGCAGATCACTGCAATAGAATCAAGTAAATGACACAATTGTAAAAAAAAAGTTTTATACATTATATATATATATATATATATGTTTGTTTGTTTGTTTCTAGAAAAAAATAATAATACTCATTGGAAAATTCAAACCAAATGAGAGATATTTAGGAATCTTCATCATAGCAGCTAATTATTGTAATGAATCACAGCTGAGGATTTTCTCCTGGGCTGCTGTGGTAGCAGTGTGTGTGTGTGTGTGTGTGTGTGTGTTGGTCTGGAGTCTAAAACGTTTCCTTCAGAAGCAAAGAGAAACAAAAAAGCAGGAAGTGACTGACTGAGCATCTGCAGGCCTTTTAGGTCCATAAAGCAGACGATGATTGCTCCCTTCCTGCTTCCAGGGCGGACAGAAAACACAGTTGATAATTAAATCAGAGAAAATTCTCCTTGAGCATTGAAGACGTTTTTGGTCCGATAACGAGCTTCTTAACTGGCAGGACAGGAAGCAGCCTTTCCGCATTCCTCAGAGGGACCTACTCAGGCTTTAACTTTTTTTTTTTTTTTTTTTTTTTTTTGGAGCCTGTACCTCAGTCCCTCCTGACCATGAGCACACATGCAAAATTAGCCTCAAAACAGCTGTTTTACTTTCCATTCCATGTCAGACTGGATTTATCCCGGTAACCCTGGACAGAAGCCATGAAGAAAACAGTTCCTCACAGGTCCAGATGGGCAGAGAGGAGATCTACGGTGGTGTATGGTACGTTCACTGTCATCAAGATTCTTCTAAACTCTGTCAGAACTTCAATGAAAGATCTCATTCTGTTGCTCAAGCTTGCTTTCCCTCTTGTACGTTTATAATTCTATAAAAAATTATATTTTCCTTTTTTGTGGTTCATTTTATTATATGATTACACAGCAGGGCTGCAAACTTGAATTAACCTTTAGAATAACGTAGCATCCACCTGCACAGGGATGCAGATGAAAATTAGCCTTTTTGGCTAAATCCAATACATTTACACCATGTTCATGTACGATGTTGATTAGTGTATATGGGCGCTGCAAAAATAAATAAATGAATATTAAAAAAATCAAATTTTACTTTTTATTGGAATGAAAATAAGTTCAGGACTTAATTCTTACTTTGCTGATCATGTTTTTCTTTTCGCTGTTAAAAGTTTAATTTGTGACTTAAAGGATCATACCGTCTATTTTGCATGTTTGAGCCTAATATATTCAATTTTCATACATGTTACATTACTGACAATCGTTTCCCAAAGGATAAACCATATTTCAGCTTTCCTGATATTTTGGAAAATCTCTTAATGTTTCAAATTCAAATATTCAAGCGATACACCCACCTTAAAAACTGATGTTTCTTCTGTGAAAAGTTACACAGCCTTATGAAGTCACAGTCATTTAAATTTTTCAATAAATGCAGATCTTCTTTTGGGACTATATTCNAGCCTTATGAAGTCACAGTCATTTAAATTTTTCAATAAATGCAGATCTTCTTTTGGGACTATATTCTCTGGTGGAGACATACATTCACTATGCACTTTTTATTGTGCTTAAACGCTAAATTGTACACATCTATTTAAATTATATTTACACAGCTGAAAAGATAAATATAGTTATCAAAGTGTTTATCAAAGTATATCAAAAGTGTATATCAAAGTATATCAAAAAAAGTGTATCAAGTATATTTATAT
>VXCM01008561.1:0-32441 GCA_014773175.1 Lucifuga dentata
TTATTATTAAAGAACAAGGACAACTTTCAGATAAGGCAACGTCTGATGGAATTCTGATCATCTTAATAAATCATTATCACCTATGAGATGTGATCAGCATTGCAGAAAAGATCTTTTATTTATTCATTTATTGTCTTTTTATATAAACTATGATTGGTCACTTCATCATCCATCAGCGTCTCATATGATGGTGATGGAGGAAACATTATATATACTTTATTCTCATGTCTCTGTGTCCTCCTGCTGCTCCCATCTTCCTCCTCCTCACACTTATGGTAGGAATGGAGGTGGGGAGGAGAGGTACAGTATTTGGGACACACCTACAGAATTTAAGCCCAAAGGGAAAAACTGAAGGTATTTCTGGACCCGACAGATGCAGGATGTTATTATATTGTCAGGCTATGCTAACACAAGATTCCTGAACTACCTATCAACACTCTCTCTCAGGACCCTGAACTACCACCAAGCACTTTATCTAAATTCTAAACTTTATTTTACTTTACTGTATTGTATTTTACTTTTTTCTCCTTCATTTTCTGCTCCTGACCCCCCCATTTTCTGCTTTATTCACTATTCTACTGCTGTAGCAAACCAACTTCTGCAATGTAATTCAACACAAACTTTATCTTATCTTACCTTATCTTATCTTATCTGATCTTACCTTATCTTTTCTAACCTTACCTTATCTTGTCTTACCTTATCTTTTCTTGCCTTCTCTTCGTTTATCAAGCTGCAGTGTTTGAGATGTGGAGGAGCTTCAGACTGAAAGTTTCTCATTTTACCTGCTGGACAGGTCAGCAAGCTAAGATGCAGGTGAGCTTTACGTTTGTCAGTCAAAACCCTGAATTGACAACCATAGTTGTAGTTTGTTAGTCTGCCACTAGATGTTGCTGAAGAGCCGCGTTTTACTGATGTGGGTGCCTCCTAAAAATCTCCCTTCCCTCCTTTCTACTGTCACTTCCCAGCAGTACAAGTACTGCTCTTGTGCACAGTACTTGTACTGTTGCTCCTGATAATACTGATTATTATGGGTGATACTGAGTTGCACAAAGTAGCTTTAATTTAACAAGGCCCTTGTTGCTATGGGACACCATGAATAATATCTGNGAGTTGCACAAAGTAGCTTTAATTTAACAAGGCCCTTGTTGCTATGGGACACCATGAATAATATCTGTAATGATGCTTTTTTTTCCTGATGTTGTTATGAAGCTTGTTTTCGCCATGTCTGCTGGTTTAATGAAACCTGTGGAGACCCAGGCAAGAACCCATTAAATGTCACTGTTGATCCAGATCCAGGAACAGATTCAGCAATTTTAAATGATTCCTTAACATGTGAGGTATTTTGACATTTGTTTTTTACGTGAAAAAATTTCTAAATTTTTTTCAAAAGTAACCAAACTCTATAAAATATATCAGATATATTTATGCACAATAGACTATCAATAGTTGCAATTTGGTTCAGATACAGATAAATACAAAACACCACAGTTTCTTATGACAAATACAGCAATTAAGTCCTATTATTATTCCAGCTGTTTCTTCTTCTTGTCTTGAGGCCAGCAGGTGGCGTTGTGGTTACAGCTGCTGCCTCACAGGAAGAAGGTTCGAACCCCACGCCGGCTCTCATCCTTTCTGTTTGGAGTTCTCCTCATCCAAGTTAATGACTGATCACATGCAGGGACTATAGGAGCAAAACTAATTCTGAGATTTGGGCTTCTAGTTCTTTCTGCAGCACGAATGTCAGTCACATCTCCCACACCTGACATTTTTTTTTCATTAAGCTTATCAGAATTCCATCAGACCTTCACAGCTCTGCAGCATTCCCAAAAGTGAAGCGTTATCCAGAGTTAGTCTCTTCCAGAACTTGGCTGGCTAAATACACCTATAACAGCCAATCAGATGAGGACAGACGGGAGTGACGCCATGCTGTAGGATTGGGAATTGCTGCCAAACTGAAAGAGGTTTATCTGTTTGTGTTAGTTTATGTTTTACATGTTACTGAAGCATGAAAAATGATTTTCTGCTGAATATTTGGGCTGGTTTGCACGTTTAAGTCTAATATGTTCAATTTTCATACACATAACATTTCTGACAATCATTTCCCAAATCATACTACTGGAACGGTGAATTAAAAATGTTTTTCCTACCTTCCAGACCTCCATTGGTTTCAGTTCATTCTGCTATTAAAATCAACTTGTTGATACTTGAAACGTTCTTAGGGTAGGTAATCCATCATCACTAACAAGAATTCAGGTTTTTTTTGTTTTTTTTTTTAGAAGTTATGTAATTTTAGTGTTTAAGGGCAATAAAAAGTGTGGAGTGAATGTATGCCTCCACCAGGGAATATAGTCCCAAAAGAAGACCTGCGTTTATGGAAAAATTTAAAGGACCGTGACTTCATAAGGCTGTGTAACTATTAGCAGGAGAAACATGGATTTTTAAGGTGGGTGTATCACTTGAATATTTGATTTTGAAAGATTAAGAGATTTTGCTAAATATCAGGAAAGCTGAAATACAG
The DNA here is from genome assembly GCA_014773175.1 of Lucifuga dentata. Lineage (NCBI taxonomy): Eukaryota > Metazoa > Chordata > Actinopteri > Ophidiiformes > Bythitidae > Lucifuga > Lucifuga dentata. The sequence goes on from VXCM01008561.1 coordinate 2,519, forward strand.
TTTTATCCTTTGGGAAATGACTGTCAGTAATGTAACATTTTTGAAAATTGAATTTATTAGGCTCAAACATGCAAAATGGGTGGTATGGTCCTTTAAAGTGACTTATTCATGATGGTGGAGAAAGTGGCAGCAAACAGGAAGCACTGTGGCTGCAGTTCTCTGTGTAAAATGGGCGCTCTATAAAGAAGGTCTTACATTACACTCTCGCTGTCTGACTTCAAACCAGTCTTCATCTGGTTTGAAGTCAGTATTTATTGATGTTTTTTCTCTCACGTCATCGCTTAATGTTCCTACCACCTGATTATTCTCCTGCTGTTGGCCTTTGCTTCTGATTTTCAAAAAGGAAACAATCTGGACATATTTCATGAGACAGTTTCAGGAGGTGTTGAGTTGCGTTCGTGTCTAATTGGTCTGAATAATCCTCCAGCTGCTGATCAGTTCTCAGACACTTTTACCAAAACTGAATCTCAGGAATAAAATTTAGTCTGGCTCACTCCTCGTAGTCAAAATCACATTTTTGCCTTCAGAATCATACCGTTTTCACTCTACCACTATTTCTACTCCTCTAAGATTTCAGGATTTCTCTTTGAACTCCAGAGGAAACATCATTTATCCAAACATAATAGTCTCTAGTCTACATGTTAGGGCATTTTCAGATCTGTAGATCGTTTGCTCTGGTCTGAATCAGGGATTAAATTGTCTTGATGCTGCATTTACTGCTTGGTTTCACACATGAAATTCACGTTTCACATTCACGCTTGGTTCAGTTTCACACATGAAAACATCCAATCAAACCACAATACAGTACATCAGTAAAAGTCATGTGACATCACTCTCTCTGCTCATTGGTCAGAAATGTCAGGGTGGAGAAAGAAACTCCAAACAGAAAGTAGTTTCTATGGTGTCAAAGTAAATCAGAGTAACAAAGATGAATGTGGATCCTTTCCTAGTCATAGCATCATTTGATCCATGAAGAAGAAAACTATGACAGCAGAAGCTGAATCTGATGTAGAGACAACGTGTGGAAAACCACATGCTGCTTCACATGATGTGAAGAAGACGTGCTGCCTTCACACGCTGAACAGGAGAATGGAGCAACATGCTGACAACATACAAGCACACACTAACCTGAACACGTGTTAACTAAGATTGACGTGTTTCCACCTTTAACAGCATCGTTTGATTTGATCATCAGAGTTTAAGTGAAGTTTAAGTGTAGTAAAGTTTATTCTTTATTCTCCCTTTTACATGTTTAGTGGTTTTTGAGTAGAGCAGAGGTACTCAAATACAAATCTTAAAGGTCCACAAAGAAAATTTTCAATAAGACAAAGATCTGTTTATTAAGGTCAGTCAAACCGAGGTCAGATTGGGATCCTAATTTTTACGGGAATTTAGGGTGTCGAGCAGGAGAGGAGGGAGCTGGTGAAACAAAATATCAGGAACCAACCGTCGGCCAACCCATCGTTGTCATTTTTGGGAATTTTGGCTTGTTGAGTCGCAGCAATGTCTCACAGATAATATAAATAAATATGAAAAGTATAATTTGCTCAGAGAGCATCTGGACCGGAGTTCGCTTTGTGTATGACTGGAGTAGGGGATATCTGATGAGGGTTAAATGTAAAACTTTACTGCACTAGTAGTTCAACTTTAACCACACACAACTTTAATTCTAACTCAATCAGCAGGTCAACAGATTGCCTCGTCGTTGGTTTGGACGTGTTCAGACCTAGAATGATGGTCTCAGTCTACCTGCTTTCATGCTTTCATGTTTGATTTCTGTGTTCATTTATTCCCAAAGAACCAAACTTAAGAGGGAAAAGCTCCAGGAAACAAACTCCCCCAAAAAACTAGGCATGAAGCAGTTGTAAGAAGAAATGCATCATGACTCACCTCCAAACCAGCGTCTGTGATGGTGGAGCGCTTCAGGCTGACGGAGCGAACGCCTTTCTTGGACAGCGGGTAATTGTCGATGAACTCACAAATGTCCAGATCTGATACTCCCACTAAGCAGAACGACTGGAAGCCCCGCAGGGCGAACGCCTGCAGACTGACAAACTCCTTCTCCCCGTTGGGCAGCAGCGTGTACAGCTCCTTGGCGTGTAAGATGGGCGTCACGCCCTCCCAGAACTTTGGCTGGTACAGCACTTTGCGCCACGTCTTGCATACCTGTGCCAGCACACACTTTTCAGCCGTGGTGAAGTACCAGAGCAGCCGGTTCAGCAGTTTCTCATCCAGGACAAGTTGGCGCTCCAGCATCATGGGTTTGGGGAGAGCGAGGGGGGGTAGCTGGCGTAGAGATGGCTTCAGGCCCACCAGAGCTTTCCCAGCCTCAATGTCAGGGCCCAAGAGGGAGGCCGCTGAATGAGGGATGCCAGGGGCGTCCAGGTGGTGATGGTGATGGTAGGGAAGAGACGACGGAGGAGGAGGCAGGATGGAGGGCACCGAGGAGGACTGGCACAGGCGGTTCTTGGCAGCAGGCGTGCCTTTGGTGATGCTGGCGCTGCCCAGGCCGTTGGGCTGGCTGGGGGGTAGTTTCACCATGCCGTTACGAGTCACGCAGGGAGACTTCAGCTCGCTGGGGGTGGACATGTTCAACATTAGGAACCTGGAGACACGGAGAAAAAAGACTTCATGTTAAAACGCTGAAGACCTGAACATACTAACAGACTAATTCTTCTTATGTAATATTATTGAGTATTTCTGCATGTGGTATTACGACTGTGTTTTTTCATTGAACAGGATAAAAAATACTTTGACAGATTTTGCAGTAAAACTAATTAATAGATTTTTTAAAATATTAATCTTTTAGGATTGGATGATTAATGAATTAGTCTGTAAAATGTCAAAAAATGTCAAAAATAATGTAAAGTACTTGTCACAAGTTACAAGAATGTGTCCTAAAAATGTTCGTTTAGTCTGACCAGCACTAAAAAATCCCAGAGTATTTAGTTTATAATAATATGAAACAGAAAAGCAACAGATAATGTCTAATTTTCAGCAACTCAGGAACTTTCCTGTATTTCACAACAAGGAACCAGGAACAATTTTGGTTCCAGAACTACAGATCCTGAACCATTTTTAGTTCTTTCTGCAGCTTCTGTGTAGTTGTTCAGGAACTGCTGAGCGGAGCTCGCATGCCTGGACATCCCTGATTGGTCAGATACAAGCTTCCACAGAGGGACACACCCACTTTTTAAATAGCCATATTTAGCTTTTGTTTAGCACAATGAAACAAAAAAAATTTCGAAACATTAGTCAGAACTCAGAAGTACTCATAGAGCAAACACGCACACACAAACACACATTTAATTTCTCTATAAAAGCTGTCTTCTGGAACTATATTCCTTGGTGGAGACACACATTTGAACTTTGACAAAAAAAAATACTTAACAGACATCTTGTTTGCTGTGATGGATTACTTATTTTAAGCATGTTTCAAGTCTCTACAAGTTGATTTTTATAGGCAGTCTGGAAGGTAGGAAAATCAATTCTAATATTTACTGCTCCAGTAGTATGTTTTGGGAAATAGTTGTCAGTAGCGTAACATGTATATGGATTGTAAATAAATATCGGACCCAGCCATACAAAATCACCAGTATTGTCCTTTAAAGATGGTGGACCAGATCAATTTCCAGGTCACTTAAGTATCAAGGAGTGAGGAACGATCACATAAGAGCCTAATGAACCCACAGCACAAGGCTTGTCTGTGTTTTCACCCAGCATGCATTTTCCATCCCTTTAACAAAAAACTTCAGCCTGGAACCAGACAGTAATGTTTAAAAAAAAAATAAAAAATCAATAAAATTATCAGCATCAGCTTTTATGAGAAGTTATTAAGCTCCAAACAGTGACTTTAGAATCCTTTCACCTTCCCTTGACCTTTGACCTCTGACACAGCCTGACCTGAGCAAGTATTTTCCTCCTCTCCTCCATTCCTCCGCTCCTTTCCTCTGTTCCCCTCCTTTGCTCATCCTTTCCTCCTTCCCTCCTTTCCTCTCTTCTGCTCCTCCTTTCCTTTTCTTTCCTCCTCTCCTATCAGGAGGTGTGAGGAGGAGGAGGGTGGAGCAGTAGGACACAGAGACGTCAGAATTGGATCAGTTATGTTTCCTCCATCACCATCATGTGAGACGTTGATGGATGATGAAGTGACCAATCACAGCTTTGACTCTTTCTGCAACGCTGATCACATCTCATAGGTGATATTGATTTGTTATTAAGATGATCAGAATTCCGTCAGTCTGTACAAACTCGCATCGTTCCTGATTAGAAGACACTGAAGAATGCTTTAAGTTTTAACATGGCTAAGTTTAAAATGAATGTTGCCTTACTTGAATAGTTGGTTCTAAGTATCATCATCTTGTTCTAAGTATGCAATTTTCTTTAATATGAAGATATTTTTTATATTAATAATTTTTTTTAAATTTTATGTTAAGTATGAATAATTATTAACAGCTCTCCCCATTTCATAAATGTGTATGTGTGTGTGTGTGTGTGTGTGTGTGTATGTGTGTGTTGGTGATTCAAAAAAAAANAAAAAAAAAAAAAAAGAGTTTGTGTAATTGTTTGTTTCAAAAATATTTAAAGTTTGCAGTCGCCCTTTAATCACCATATTCATACATGCAGAGATATTCAGGACATTTTGTCCAAACTGTGATTCTGCTTAAGTCACTACTAAATGTTTAAGATGATAATGATGTAACAGATCAGTGTTTTCTGATGAAGGACGGTGGTTTGCTGTTAGAAACCATCTTAGACTGGCTTTAATAAATCCTGTTTGTTCTGCAGAAATCTGAGTCTAACAGGCAGCAGTTCTCTGAGTTTGTGTTTGCTGATAAGAGTTGATGGGCGGGGTTGGGGGCGTTGCCATGGGACGTCACGCCAACATGTAACAAAGACTTCCTGAAGGGATACATGCATCTGTCCTCCAAAGGAGGAGATGTTTGGAGGAGAAATCAGAGCTCCTCCACTCGTTTCCTCCAGGTTTGGGTAGAGGAGGCTTTGGTTTTCAGGTCACGGAGGAAAGGAGGAGATATTTCTGTACATTTGGGACGCACTCTGAAGTCTTTGGAAATTCTCCCTCTAACACGGTAAAACATACAAACTCCATCCACAAACAATCTGAAAACCTCATTCAACTCTAATTAAACGCTGACTCTCCACCTCACGTTACACACACACACACACACACACACACACACACACAGTCTGGACATTAACGCTGTCATGAGGACCTTCATCAAGAGCAACACAAAGTTCAAAGGTCACATCAGGAGTTTTATTTCATGCTGAGCTCCATACTGTGACACATCTTTTCATTTTGTTTTTATCTCATATTCACGTCTGCTCACTGATAACAGCCTGTTGATGTTAAATCATAAATATATCTTAGATAACTCTCATACCTGTTATGAGATTAATTGCCATTAACCAAAACAGCTCTAGATTTATTTTTCAGACAATTGCTAGGTTGGTAAATCCTACTTCATTTGGTCAAAACAGGACAGTGAAAGTTTTCTTAAGTTTTTTTTAACGGTGAGATCAGTGACATTCGTTGAAGATGATCTACCAATTTCAGATAACCTCGATTCTTTGGTTCTGCTATCCTAATTGATACCAATTTCTAGATTTTTAGATCTTCTAGACATTATTTCTCAAATGCAACGTCCTCCAGCCCATTAGATATAGTACATCAAATTTTGAAGGAAATTGTTGAAATAATTGGCCCCAGTCTACTTTCAATTGTCAAAGCTTGTCACTTGCTCCTGATTATTTGCAAACTACAATCCATTACTAAAGAAAAGTAACTGCAGATGAAAATTAGCCTTCTTTTGGCTAAATCCGATACATTTACACCATACGTGATGTTAATTAATGTAGATGGTCCCTGTAAAACTAAATAAATAAATGAATAATTATAGACCTATTTCCAAACTATCTGTAGATAAAGTACACTCCATTCAGCTTTTGGACATACTGGAAAATAATAACGTTTTTGCAAAATTTCAATCTGGGTTCCGCAGACGCCACTCATTCAAGATCAACCTTCTGCGTGTCACAAATGACATGTTGATGAAATATGATTGTGGCGAGTTCTCGATATTGTGCTGCATTTGACACCACTGATCACGGTATTCTGCTCAATAGGTCAGAAGGTGGGTACGTATGTCTGGAACTGCATACAAATGCTTTAAATCTTATTGTCAAGTAGATCCTTTTGTGTCCCGGTACACGATTCCATTTCTTCCTCAGCTCCTTTGACATGTGGTGTCCCTCAAGGGTCAATTCTGGGTCCAGTCCTGTTCTCTGTTTACATGCTTCTCCTTGGTCACATCATTCATCGCTTCAATATTTCTTATTGTTATGCCGATGACACACAGCTTTATCTCTCCTTTACTCGTAATGATTCCAAGAAGCTCGTTACAACCCAAAACTGCCTTATAGTACAATAAAAGAATGGATGTCTCAAAACGTTTTGCAACTTAATTTTGATTAAAAAAAAAAAAGATTTCTTTTTATTGGTCCAGAAATCAGTATTCATNCAACTTAATTTTGATTAAAAAAAAAAAAGATTTCTTTTTATTGGTCCAGAAATCAGTATTCATATCCAAACTTAATTGGACCTCGAGCTCAAAATGTCAAACCCTACATAAAATATCTGGGAATAGGGTTTGATCCAAACTTTGATTTTGACATTGGAAAAATTACATCCTTCCTTCAACTTAAAGATTTGGAAAAAGTCATCTGTGCCTTTATCATGTCATGACTCGACTGTTGTTACACTTTGTTAAGTTTCCTCAGCGAACCTTCTGTTGCACGGCTCCAATTGGTTCAGAACTCTGCAGCGAGGCTTTAAACTAAAAGAAAACGTAGTTCTAACATTACACCAGTTCTAGCTTCCTGTCTCTTTTAGGATTGATTTTAAAATTTTACTGTTGACTTATAACGCTTTCCACGGTCAGGTCCCCTATACCTAAAAGAGTGGCTGTGCCCTCTGACCTCTGGGAGGAGCCTCAGGTCTGCTAATCAGTGATGACATAATTTAAATTTAATTAATTTAAGTTTACTGAATGAGCAGTTTGGCCCCAGGAAATAAATATGACAGGTGAGAAAAAAAAATTATGACACATATATACGGTAAAAGAGCTGCCTTAAAAAATAAGCATGTCCTCATGAGCCGAAACAATTCAGGCTGGTTTTCATAATTTTAGATCATTTCTTTAGGTGTACATCAAACTTGAGTTGAGGATCCACGGTGACGCATAAGTATTTCAACTCAATTACTACCTGTATTTCTTTTTGGTCAATAATGATTTGAAATTCATCACATATTTTCTTTCTTATGGAAAACCACTGACAATTTTTTTGTGTTTCAATGTTCGGAAACATTGAAACATTCTGAAACAGCAAACATCTACTTAATATCTCTAAAGCCTGGCTAGGATTTTTTTTTACTGATAAAAGACTGTTGACTGCATTGTGGGTGATGATGTGGTGATACATTTTCACGAGAACGTGTGTGAGATCAGATCCAAACTGATCCTTTAAACAAACTGACTGATCAGCTGAGTGTTTTTACCTATCAAAGTTATTGATCACTAACACATGCGAGGCAAATACAGTTTAAAACATCATCAGATTTCATGCTGATGAAATTTACTTAAGTGTGATGGTGTGTTTTATGAATCACTTCCCCAACATGTAAATAAGGAAATAATAAATAATAGAATTGGTTTTGCTACCTTACAGACTGCCATTCCAATATGCTATAAAAGTCAACTTTTGAGATAAATAATCCATCACAGCAAACATGACATGTATTATATGTTTTGTGCAAGTAAGTTTGTTTTGTATCGTGTCTGTCCAGTTTCTTGTAAGGACAGACACGACACAAAACACAGCCACATCGTCATACCCAACGCAGCCGGCGTGTCAGAGATATTTATAAGGGTCTTCTCCAAACACAACTTTCCAGTATTTTTTCTATAGATTGTAAAGAGAGCAGTCTAAAGATCACAATCCCAAACCTCAGAGGTGAAACCTTGTGTATGCTATTCAGTGCAGCAAGGAATGTACAGATTTACAGATGCGTGGCACAGAAGAACGCCCTCTAGTGGGCAGGACTCAGGACACATCTACAGGACAAGAAACTCAGCTTTGAGGATCAGAATGTCCATATTTTAGACAGAGCAGTGATGGTTTGAGGGATGCAAAAGAGGAAATGTGTGTCAAAGTGGAGAAACCTTCTCTGAACAGAGGAGGAGAACATGCTGCTCCAACATCAGTGCGGTGGTGTTTCCCCGAACCATCTTCACGGATATGAGGAGGGGAGGGAGACATCAATGCCAGGAAAGATCTGGCTTAAATTCAGCCCAGATCTTTGTCTTTCTCCCAACCCATCAACACTTAACATGTTAAATACGCTCTAAAGTCAAACTAAATTACTGATAGCAGCTAGGCTAGGCTAGGCTAGGCTAACTAGGCTAACACTCTTTATACATCACAACAAGTTCACTGCTGACAAAAACGTCTTGTTCGGTCACAGGAAGTACAGCTAGCTAACATTCCAACTAAGCTTGACTGAGTCAGCATCACTTCCTGTTTGTTTTGCATATCAAATCATCTGATTGGCTCTCCTCCTCATGTGACTTTCTTGGTATTCACCAGGTGTTTCTGCTTCAGGTGGAGAAACTAATTTGTGTTTTCACCTTTAGCTGTTAGCTTGTTAGCTTGTAGCTGAGCCATTTCAAACAGAAGAAATAATTCATCAGATGCTGAGCTGCTACTTTCAGACACGTTTGTTGAGTTTCTTCTTCTAGCGTGTTATAAAAGTGCATCAAGACATCATCACATTAACAATATCATGATATGAGGGAATTTTTTTTTTACATAAAAAAGTCCTACTGGTATTATCATGAACGATATATGACAAGAGTTCTAATCTGCAGTCTGTACCAGGGCATGTTTTTACAAAGTTTTTTTTTTTTTTTTCCNTTTTTTTTTTTTTTTTCACGTGTATCTATGAGTGTGAAACCTTACAGATGCACATGTAGAACGGAAGTATGGTGTGTTCTCAGACTACTTTCAGCAAAAATCTAAGACTTTATTCAAAGAGAATAGTAAATAAAGTTCTATTTTATTTGCAAATGATTTGCCACAATAACAGAATATCTATAGATTTAAAATATTTTAGTTTCCTGTAGTATGTATACTAGAGTATGTATACTGTGGTATGTAGTATAGTGTGTAGTTGTATTTTGTAATTTTCAGTCATCTAGTGAACCAGCAGGGGACCCTTTAAAGGACCATGCCCAGTGTTTTTACATGTTTGAGCCCAATAAATACAACCCACATTCAAGTTACTTTACTGACAACCATTTTCCAAAATGCACTACTGGAGCGATAAATATTAACATAGTTTTTTCTACACTGTAAAATGCCATTTATTTCAGTTTGTTCAAGAACACTGTAAAAAAAAAAAAAAAAANAAAAAAAAAAAAAAAAATCAGAAATGCTTGAGATACAGGTGAAAAAGTATTTCCCTCCTTCCTCATTTCTTCTTTAAATTGTCATTTCATTGATTGAGGGAAAACACCTTTATCACTAAAAGTAATTGCCTCCTTAGTTACTTAACCAAAGTAATAAGATTTAATAGATAATTTAATAGACAGCTGTTGAATCTAAACATCATTAAATAGAAGCTTTGCAGCAACGTAAAGCAGCTAAAAGGTCTCAACAAGCTCCACATGATGCCCAGATCTAAAGAAACTCCAGAAGAAATGANCAGCTAAAAGGTCTCAACAAGCTCCACATGATGCCCAGATCTAAAGAAACTCCAGAAGAAATGAGACAGAAAGTTACTGAAATCTATCAGTCTGAAAGGTTCAAACTCATTTCTGAGGCTCTGGGACTCCAGCAAACCACAGAGAGAGCCGTTATCTCCACACAGAGAAAACACGGAACAGCCATGGATCTTCCCAGGAGGCCCAATGACGAGAACTTCTCCAAGAACATCGACGACTCATCCAGGAAGTCACAATGAACCCAGAGGAACATCTAAGGAGCTGCAGGCCTTGCTCGCCACGAGTAAAGTCAGCGTTCATGATGCCACCATCAGAAAGAGGCGGGGCTAAAGAAAGAGGCGGGGCTAAAGTGAATTTATGGAGAGCTGCGAGGTGAAAACCACGACTAACCAAGAGGAACGTAAAGACTCGACTCACATTTACCAAAAAACACCTGATGAGCCTCAGACCTTCTGGGATCGTGTTCTGTGGATGATGAGTGGAACGTGGAACTTTCTGGAAGACGTGGACTCGTTCCATCTGCTGTAAAGCTAACGCAGTGTCCTACAATAAGATCGTCATAGCAACAGTCAGACATGGAGGTGGTAGCGTGATGGTGGTGGTGGGGGNGGGGGGGGGGGTTAAGATCATGATAGCAACAAAATCCATCATCAGTCTGATGTGAAACTTCTGCAGCAAGATGACGATCCAAAGCAAAGAGCAAGTAAAAAAAACAACATGAAGGTTTTGGAGTTCTAGTCCTTGTAGCCCGTTGAGATGCTGCAGGACCTTTTCATGCTAGAAAACCTCCAATGTGTCTGAATTAAAGCAGCAAAGACCAAAATTCCTTCATATGATGAGAAAGATTTTATCTCCAGTTATCAGAAGACTTTGTTGCTGTTGTTGCTGCTAAAAGTGGAACAGCTATTAAGTTTAGGGGGTTATTACTTTTTCACATGGTGATAAAGGTATTGGAGCTTTTTTCCTTCAATAAATGAAACAATCAATTAAAAACTGTANTCACATGGTGATAAAGGTATTGGAGCTTTTTTCCTTCAATAAATGAAACAATCAATTAAAAACTGTATTTTGTGTCTTTGTCTCATATAAAATTTTGTTTGAATATCTGAACAATAAAGTGTGACAAGTATATAAAAATAGAAGAAATTAGGAAGAAGCAAATACTTTTTCACAGCTCTGTATGTAATTTATCACTGCTATCACATGATGTTATTATGAAGTTACATAATTTAACTGATCCAACATGGAGGCATGGAAGAAAATGTCTCTGCTTGGAAATATATTCCCAGGAGATGATGGCTTTTACCAAGAAATTAAGAACAACTGTCCCTTCTGTCAGCAGGTGAAATACTGAATTTTAAGGTGTGTGTCAACTCAAGATTTGATTTTGAAAGATTGGGAGATTTCATAAAATAACAAGAAAATTAAAATACAGCTTTATGTTTTGGAAATTGGTTGTCAGCAACATAACGTGTATACAAGTTGTATTTATTGGAGTTAAACATGCAGATCATCAGCATGGTCCTAGCCACAGTTTGAGAACCACTGTGGGAACTTGATGACATTTTTTTTTACTTATTTAAAGGACCATACCACATATTTTTCATGTTTGATCCTAATATATTTAATTTTCATACATGTTACGTTACTGACAATAATTTCCCAAAGGATAAAACTGTATTTCAGCTTTCCTGATATTTTGCTAAATCTCTTAATCTTTCAAAATCAAATATTCAAGTGATACACCCACCTTAAAAATCCATGTTTCTCCTGCTAATAGTTACACAGCCTTATGAAGTCACGGTCCTTTAAATTTTTCCATAAACGCAGGTCTTCTTTTGGGACTATATTCCCCGGTGGAGGCATACATTCACTCCACGCTTTTTATTGAGCTTAAACACTAAAATTACATAACTTCTAAAAAAACCTGAATACACGTCTTGTTGGTGATGATGGATTACCTATCCCAAGAACGTTTACAGTATCAACAAGTTGATTTTAATAGCAGAATGAACTGAAACCAATGGAGGTCTGGAAGGTAGGAAAAACATTTTTAATTCACCGTTCCAGTAGTATGCTTTGGGAAATGATTGTCAGTAACATAACATGTATGAAAATTGAATATATTAGAGTCAAACGTGTAAAATGGACGGTATGGTCCTTTAAGGAGCTTACAACTTAAATCATGAGTGATTTAAGGGAAGAAGAGTTGGGGTGAAGTCCGGGTTCAGCAGGTTAGTTGCTCTCTGTCCCAGCATGCACTGCGAGCACAGCTGACAGACAGCACGCTGGGTGGAAGCAGGACGAGCAAAAGAAAGACATCTGCTGCAAAAATGAAACCAAAGCGGTTGCGTCACGAACAGACGATGACGTCATTGTGTTTGTTAATACAACGCAGCTCGATGCGGCTGATCGGCTCCCAAAGGCCCCGGCAGCCACACAAAGACCCCCGATCAGCTACAAGACCCGGTCCCACCGCAGTGCTGATGATGCTGCGGTCCTCCATCACAACACGCACACACACACACACACACACGCGCGCACCGAGACACACACCGGGACACAGCCTCCACACCCGGCCAGTCTCAGCATCTCTTACCTCTCACATCCAGCGGGACTCGGGTTTTAATCCATGATCAGCGCGCTGCGTCCGCTGCCTCACGATCACGTTTCTCCAGCGCTGCGGCGCACACAGGCCCGAAGAAAGGATGATTTCCTACCGGGAGGCGAGGGATGCGCCTACCGAGCCCATCGATAATAAAAACCCATCCAAAAGCCCAATCCAAAACCGGAGGAAATGACGCGGAAAGACAAACGATCAGCAGCCCGATCCGCAAAAAGCATCAAATCTGAGCTAAAGGAGGCTAATCTGAGCTGTTTTCATCCGCGAGTCCTCCTCCACAACAGAGCCACCCTCTGTCTCCTCCACACACACACACACACACACACACACACACACACACACACACACAGACACACTGTGTCATTTAAAGAGATAGCGCAGGGCAGCTGGAACAGCACAAAGCCGCTTTGGATTCTTATGTAACCACAGCTACACACACGCGCACATATGCGCACATATACACACACACACACACATGCAGGCACATACACACAGACAGGTCCACTACATGATGAGCAGTTTACTAAACAAGTGCGTGCTCGTGTCTGCTAATGAATTAAGGAAATGTTTAGAGGTAGAATGATTAAAAAAAAGAAAAAAAAGATTTCCACAGTATCTGACTTTGTGTCTTGGTTAGCGTGGAGCTGATGAAACTGCAGCTCTTTGTTGACAGAATGTGATGTCATCTTTTTCTGTTCCAGCTCTGACGTTTTCTGTCATCAGAGTTCCAGTTCATGTTTCTCAGCCTGTGTAGTTTCTGCACTAAACAGATCTGTGGGGTGGTTTGATTCAGAGAAGTACTTCACAATAAGAAGAAGGCACTCTGAGCGTTTTCTCTGCCAAGGCCAGATCACCTCAAAATAAACTTCTTCACTTTCATAAAAAAAAAAAAGAGTCTTCAGCAGCACTATGTTAAATTTTCTGAGAAAGTGGTTTGATTGCAATGATTTTATATGGCTAAAATCATTCTTTTGGATCCTGGATACAGAATATGATATATGATATAGTATATACTGTATATCACCTCCAAAATTTAATAGCTTCCTCTTCTCAACATGATCTATTTATCATTCAAATCTGTCCATACCTTTCTGAGATATTCTGCTAACAGACAGACAAACGCAGGTGATCATGTGACTTTTGCCAAGAAGGGTTATGTTATCACTGGTGTTTGTCTGTTCTGTGTGTTTGCTGGTTTTTGGAGCTCCAGCTGAAAATGCTTTTTTTTTTTTTAAAAATTCTCCCTGTAACAAGACATAAACTCCATCCAAGCTGAAAAGCTCATTAAACTCTCTGATTCTCCATGTTTCACCTGCTTCATACAGAGACGGTGTAACACGAGTGTCTGCAGACGTGTTACACACAGCTGGACACTGATGCACCAACCCGTGGAGAAAGGTGGAGTTCAGTGGCAGATATTTGTCTTTGTCTGTGTTGTGTTTGATGTTTTATGGTTTAAGATGAATTTGGAGGGTCAGATCTTTCAGATCTTTCCTGAGTTCCACACTGTGGCACAACTTTGCACTTCACTTCTTGGCTTCATATTCACATCTGCTCCCTGTTTGAAGCTCAGAGCTGCAGCATATTGTGGGTGTTGATGTGAAGCCTTGAAACCGTAAGAGTGTTTTAGTTCAGTTTAACATGAAAACATCCAATCACATCAAAATATATCAGCAAAAGTCATGTGACAACACTCTCTCTGCTCATTGGTCAGAAAGAAACTCCAAACAGGAAGTAGTTTCTATGGTGTCAAAGTAAATCAGAGTAACAAAGATGAATGTGGATCCTTTCCTAGTCATAGCATCATTTGATCCATAAAGAAGAAAACTATGACAGCAGAAGCTGAATCTGACTTCAAGACAACGTGTGGAAAACCACATGTTGCTTCACGTGATGTGAAGAAGACGTGCTGCCTTAACACGGTGAACGGGAGATTGAGAACATACAAGCACACGCTAACCTGAACACGTGTTCATCTGAACACGTATTAGCTAAGATTGACATGTTTCCACCTTTAACAGCATCATTTGATTTGATCATCAGAGGTGGAGTTTACTTCAAGGACCATACCATTTTGCATGTTTGAGTCTAACATATTAAATTTTCACACGTTACTGACAATCATTTCTCAAAGGATAAAACCGTATTTCAGCTTTCCTGATATTTTGCAAAATTTCTTAATCTTTCAAAATCAAATATTCAAGTGATACACCCACCTTAAAAATCCATGTTTCTCCTGCTAATAGTTACACAGAAGTCACGGTCCTTTAAATTTTTCCATAAACGCAGGTCTTCTTTTGGGACTATATTCCCTGGTGGAGGCATACATTCACTCCACGCTTTTTATTGAGCTTAAACACTAAAATTACATAACTTCTAAAAAAACCTGAATACACGTCTTGTTGGTGATGATGGATTACCTATCCCAAGAACGTTTACAGTATCAACAAGTTGATTTTAATAGCAGAATGAACTGAAACCAATGGAGGTCTGGAAGGTAGGAAAAACATTTTTAATTCACTGTTCCAATAGTATGCTTTGGGAAATGATTGTCAGTAAAGTTACATGTATGAAAAGTGAATATATTAGGCTCAAACAAGCAAAATGGTATGGTCCTTTAGCGTGAACCACACTCACACACACACACACACACACACACACACCTACATCTCTGCTGCTTATCAATCAATACATCAATACATGGATGTAGCTGGTTTGGATGTAGTGAGGATCATGTTCAGACCTGCACAAACAAACCGTATGAGGGGAAACAAGCTGTAGTCCTATTGAACCCATCAAACCAGGAGGACTCAAATATAATCCCTAAGGTCTACAAAGTAAATTTTCACTAAGACAGAGGTCTGTTTATTAAGGTCAGTCAAGCTTGGGATCCTAAGTTTTACCGGGAATTTAAGGTGTAAAGCGGCCTGAAACCAACTATCAACTCTCGCTCTGCGCTCTAAACTCTCCATGTCACGGAGATGACAGGACGCTGAATGTGATTGGACCAAACCAAAGCAGACAGTTGAACAGTCGGACATTCAGTTTCTCTTCTCCACTGGAGAATTCTGACTTGTTGCGTTGCAGCGATGTCTCACAGATAACACAAAGAATACATATGAAAAGCATAATTTGCTCAGAGTCCAGAGACGGTTGTGGTTCGGTCCAGATCCAGACCAGAGTCTGGATTTTGAGGAAGACTGGACCAAACCAAACGTATGAAAACTTCCTTATATAACTCTCATACCTGTCCTACACGTCTGTGCTTGAAATAGGCCTTGTGACACCTCGTTTACTGTTGCCATGGTGATCAGCACCATGGACAGTGTGCATAGTCCTCAAAATTCTTATTTATGCTGGGTGTTTTTGCAAACTATATGCAAACTCATAACATCATTCCTGGCAGGGACATTTCTGCCCAGTTATGTAACACCCCCAAGTTTACAATACATTCTCACAGTTACGACTGTACACTGTAAATGTTTCCCAGAAAAAAAAAAAAAANAAAAAAAAAAAAAAGTGTTTATCTAAACTATAAAATCCTGCAACTGCATGCAGTAAATCCTGAAGGAATCAGTCAGTCTGATTTTTCACATGATTTGATATCAGACCAAATCAGGACCGAGTGAAAAGTCCAAACACCACAAAGCTTCTTCTGTGCTTTTGGTCCTATTATGGGCATCACAGCAAACAGGAAGTGACATCATGCCTCTCTCTCTCTCTCTCTCTCTCTCTCTCTCTCTCTCTCTCTCTCCTCTGCTCGTTCTGGATCTGCTGGGCAATCGAGAGCGGCCACCTCCAACTCTCTCCACCTCTCTCTCTCTCTCTCTCTCTCTCTCTCTCTCTCTGTGAGTCCAGAGAGGGAGGCAGTGCGAGAGTGTTCTATTTATAGACACCTCCCACCCCCTTCAGCACAAAGACACACACCCACATATACACCCAGAGAGCATCCACGGACAGCACACACAAGAAAAAGAAACACACACACACACATACACACACACACACACACACAGAACAGAAAGTGAATGCATGCCAATGTAAATGNAAAAAAAAAAAAAAAAAAAGCATGAACAAATACAGGCATGAAAATGGAGAATAGGAAACAGACGACAAAGATAGAAACCCCACATCCACACATATCAGCACAGGCTGGAGCATTAATAATGCAGGTGGGAAGAGGATACAAGGGGGAGGGGCTTAACCTCAAACTGCAGTTACAATGTACCATAACAAATACTCATCATGTCTTCGTGTGCATGTGTGCGTGTGCATGTATGAGTGTTAGACATTCATTATGAGAAAGTCTGTCCATACACAGGACCATCAACGGGTCTCATGTCCGTTTCTTTGTGTTACGACTTGGTTTCATAGTTTAGTTAACAATGAGGATTAGGTTAAAGGACCATACCGGTGATTTTACATGATTAAACCTAGTAAAGGGAAAACAATTCTAATATTTACTGCTCCAGTATTATACTTTGGTATACAGTTGTCAGTAATGTAATGTGTAAGCAGGCTGTATATATGTACAGTATATATATATACACACACACACACACACACACACACTACATAGATAGATAGATAGATAGATAGATAGATAGATAGATAGATAGACCCCGTGGAGGTGTGTAGAGTATCCAGAAACTTACTCAAGTAAAAGTATTGTTACTTTATGATAATAGTAACTCAAGTATAAGTAAGAGTAGTCACCAAAATAATGACTTAGTGAGAGTAATAAATGATCTATAAAAAGATTACTTGAGTAGTGAGTAACCTTGATCAAGCTTATTCTTTAGAATAATCAACAAGCTATAAAGTGCTTGTCTGAGGAAAAAAAAATGCAAAGTAGCCATATGTAGCTTCTAATACAATCCAAATCATATCATATAAAGAAACAGTAGACAGTAATAAATCAGATATTTACCACATAATGATTGTCAGTAGGGTGTATGTGGGTTGTACTTATCCAACATGTAAAATCACCGGTATGCTCCTTTAAGTAAAGACTTCATCCCTTTACCACTGCTGTGTGTCAGAGTTAGACCGTGTAGATGAAATGAAAGTTAAACGCTTTCAACATTATAATGCCAAAGTCAAAGCTGAAGGGATTTCAAAGCCTGTTGAACATGATCATAATTTACATGACAGTCGCTGTCAAAAGTCATTTCAGCCCATTCCAATGCTAACTGCTAATCAGCAGTTAGCGTTGGAAGACTCATACTGATGTTTGGACAGCTGATATAGTTTTTCACGCTGGAACAGTATTTAATGTCTTGTGATGTTTGGAAACTGCATCATATTGCATATTTTAAACAAGTCATCAATCATTTTCCTCATATTCCACAAAAATCTGAAAGGACATCATCCTTTTGGTTTTAATCATGCTAATGCTGTGTGAATGAACACACACACACACTGTATTTACACTCTTACAAGAGAACACACTGCAGTGTGGATGACTCAGCCACTAGCGTTGCCATGGAAACACTGCCTCTTTACGATCAGTCTCTTAGTAACCGGGCAGTTGCAGAGGAAGAAACCTGCGTTGAGTGCGTGTGTGTGTGTGTGTGTTATGATACTTCACTGCTGATGTAACTGACGAGCTCATTCAATAGTTGCTAAATTTAGAGCGATTTTGAGCAAATAACTTCTGAGTTGTAGTTAGAAAATGTTGCACTCAGCACATAATGCAGCATTTGAACTTCCTGGATAATTAGTCGACTTCTCACTCTGTGCAGAAACAGAACAATAACAGCAACGCAAAGACAAAAACATTCAGCCTTTTCACTTCTGTTTTACTCTATCACTCAGTCATATGACCATTTTACTTGTTATTTACTTGTACTTTTTATTTTAATAGACTCTGTCGTCTAAAGCCACATAGAGGGACTGTTATTTAGGGTGTTTTCAGATCTGCTGATCATTTGATCTGGTCTGAATCAGATCTGCTGATCGTTTGATCTGGTCTGAATCAGATCTGCTGATCGTTTGATCTGGTCTGAATCAGGGACTAAATTGTTGGNTTTGATCTGGTCTGAATCAGATCTGCTGATCGTTTGATCTGGTCTGAATCAGGGACTAAATTGTTGGTTTGGTTCAGTTTCACACAGAAAAACATCCGATCAAACCAAAATATATCAGCAGAAGTCATGTGACATCACTGTCTGCTCAAGGAAATATTAAGGCTTGGGAAAATGATTTGGATTTGGGAAGGAATCATATTTTACAATGAATATACTGTATATACAGTATGTATGCACTAATATGTATATTTATGTATATGTATGAAATGTTTGCCATGGTCATTGGGAAGGGAAAGGGTAGGGAAAGATGAAATTGGGAGGTGAGGGTTATAGGGTTACAGGATATGGACATGGAAAGGTACTTAGAATGATGATAATAATAATGATAATAATCATAATGGCCACCACACTTTTCATTTTGAATCTGTAGGATTATTATTTTCTGTGTTCTGTTTGCTGTTATTGTTTTCTGTTTGTGAAGTGATGGTTTCAAATATTTACTGTCCATGTTTCAATATATGAAAGAAAAGAATAAAAACTTGGTCAAAAAACAAACAAACAAACAAACAAACAAACAAACAAAACACTCCCTGCTCATTGGTCAGAAATGTCTGGGGGAGGAGAAAGAAACTCCAAACAGGAAGTAGTTTCTATGGTGACAAAATAAATCAGAGTAACAAAGATGAATGTGGATCCTTTCCTAGTCATAGCATCATTTGATCCATGAAGAAGAAAACTATGACAGCAGAAGCTGAATCTGATGTAGAGACAACGTGTGGAAAACCACATGCTGCTTCACATGATGTGAAGAAGACGTGCTGCCTTCACACGCTAAACAGGAGAATGGAGCAACATGCTGACAACATACAAGCACACGCTAACCTGAAAACATGTTCATCTGAACACGTTTCCACCTTCAACAGCATCATTTGATTTGATCATCAGAGGTGGAGTTCACTTAAAGGTAAACACACACACACCTACATCTCTGCTGCTAATCAATAAATACATTAACACATTGATCTGAAGTGGTGCTGTTCATGTTCACACCACATCAAGCTGCTGCAGAGTTAGTTTGGAACAGGACTGAGACCATCTCCTCTAAATGGTCTTGGTGTGGTTGTCTTGGTCCTGCCGTATTTCTGTGTTCAGACCTGCTCAAACGAAGCGTACCAAGAGTGAAAAGGAACCCTGATCTGATTGAACAGGACTACCGTATATACTCGTATATAAGCTGATCCCCTGATTTTGGCCTGCAACTTTAGATTTTTAAAGAAACCCGTCTATAAGCCTGATGTTGTTCCATCTATTTATTTATGATATTTATTTCAGCAGCTGATTACCGTAACTGACGGACCATGGCTTACTGGCCACCACAAAATGTGCTGATAAGATGTTTAGTCAGGAAATATCTCATTCTAAGGTATGATTTAAACTATTTTCCATGGGCAGTGGTAATGGTAGTATTTCCACTCCTGGAAATTTCCTTCTCTGGGATCAAATCTGAATTTCTCATGTATAAGCCAACCCCCGATTTGCTTTGTGACATTTAGTAATAAAAACTTGGCTTATACTGGGGTATATATGGTAAATGGCTTCAGTCAAGAGAAAAAAAAAAAAAAAAAAAAANAAAAAAAAAAAAAAAAAAACAGAACCTGGGGCCCCTCTCTATCTTGATTCCTCTCCCTTATTCATCTTATTTGTTGAAAGACTCCTGCAAACTGTGTGATTTTGTGCTGCCGCAGATGAAAGTTAACAGTCATAAGAGAATCATGAGGAAATCTTTGGTCTTAGATCGCAGCATGAGACACATCACAGATTAGGATGACAAGCTGATAATGCGTTTCTGCCTGCATAGTTTTTGCTGCATGTTATAGCGATATTTGATCTTGAACGGTCTGATAAACATTTCATGCCTTAAAGGACCATACCAACATTCGTGTAAGTTTGAACCCAATATATGCAATTAAAATGACAGTGCCTTCAACAATTGTGCGTAACTGTTAGAAGGCAAAACACTGAATTTTAAGGTGGATGCATCATCTGAACATTTGATTTTGAAAGATTAGGGGATTTGAAAAAATAACATGTAAGCTAAAATAGTTTAATATTTTGGAAATTGGTTGTCAGTAATGTAACATGTATGCATGTTGTATATATTGGGCTCAAATGTGCACAGTCACCGGTATGGTCCTTTAGTGTGTGTGTGTGTGTGTGTGTGTGTGTGTGTGTGTGTGTGTGTGTGTTCAGATCGACTGCAGACCAAAGAAAACATGCTGCATCAATGAACTGATTCTACTGGTTTAACCCATTACCAGTGATAAATTGAAAAATTGTGCTGCTGAAACTCTACTGTATAATGTAGAATTTTTTCTTTCATTTATAACATCATTCTGAATGCTGTAAATTATATTTAATACAGTAATAAAGTTTAATCGAGTTTGTCTGTCACTAAGCACCTCTCCTACAAGTATTAAGACATTAGACCAAATTTGATAATTGGTTTGTTTGGCTGAATAAAAAGAATTCATCTATTTTTATTCCCATACTTCCATACCATTTTCCTGTACAGTAACTGGTTGCTAAATTCTTGTAGATCCTGCAGAATTTGATTGCATTTTGCCTATAGGTGGCGCTGCAGCAACATGATAAATTTAAATAGCCATAACTCAGCAGTAAATTTTATACAATTCATCCTCTTACAAAGCTCTAATGTTCCCAGAGAGGATTTAGCTATTGTCTGAAAAACACAGACACCATCAGCCAATCAGAATGATTGTCAGTCAGTCTGACCCTGTATTAAAAGTCGTTCTTGTTGTTTGGATTGTGCTGCATTGTGATTGGCTCTCAGTAGGCGGGTTGTGAGTTCATGTTTCCTCTTTGCTCTATGGACAGCTTCAT
The DNA here is from genome assembly GCA_014773175.1 of Lucifuga dentata. Taxonomy (NCBI): domain Eukaryota; kingdom Metazoa; phylum Chordata; class Actinopteri; order Ophidiiformes; family Bythitidae; genus Lucifuga; species Lucifuga dentata. The sequence goes on from VXCM01008561.1 coordinate 23,872, forward strand.
CCACTTAAAAAAAAAAAACAAAAAAAAAAAAAAANAAAAAAAAAAAAAAAAACTTTTATAGCCTGGCTCTCGCTGTCCACGTTCCAGCTGCAGGAACACATTTACAGCAAACCTGATTCAAAATAACTTTATTAGTGAGAGCGAGCAGGAAGAGGAGGCAGGAGATGTTTTTAACTTGTTGGTGGATTTTATCTCATGAATGTGTCTCAGATCGTAATGTGACAGAACACACTTGTTACAGGCAGATTGTAATTTAAATCTTGTTGCAATACGTTCTGCATACATTTGCACCTTGCATTACTATGCATTTTTCCTTATCTAGATAATGTACCTGGATGCGGATCGCATTTAAATGCAAGCTGTAAATGCAGCCTACGCACTACATTTGTATGTAGATTCAGGTCCAGAGTAAAGGTTTCTAAATATTTTTAATTTTAAAAATGTCTAGATTTTACTGTATTCATTTTATTGGACATTTATTGGACCACAATATTCTACAGAGCCCCTAAAGCAGGAGTGTCAAATTCAGTCACAGAGGGGCCAAAATTAAAAACTGGGTCCAAGTCGAGGCCAAACAGGGTCACTTTATTGAAAACAGACTTAAATTAGCCTTGTTTTCATCAGAGATTATGACAAATTTTTCATACACTAATATGAACTTCACTTTAGCCGCTGCTCCCAACACATCTATAGAATTCAGAACAAACCAGAGGTATGAAAAACAGACAAATGAGNAAAAAAAAAAAAAACTGTCTTTTTTCTCAAATTTAAAATCACTCTTCATTTTTCATTAACACCACCAACAAGCAAAATGAGAATAATATTTTAAATGTGATCATGCCTTCTGATGTTATATTCTTTAATTACGGCCACATCAAAAGTTCATTAAAAGTGACTGTAGGCATGGAGGGGAGGAGCTGGTGCTGCAGGTGCTGATTGACACACTGGCTGCTGCAGTGCATTCTGGGATTTGTAGTATCTGTAATGTGCGTGCTATAGACCAGTGGGCCAGTTAATATAGAAATTAGATATTATCTTGTGGGCCGGATATAATTGTACAGTGGGCCACATCTGGCCCGCGGGCCTTGAGTTTGACATATGTGCCCTAAAGTCCCCCAAAATGATTTTTTAAAATCTTGTGCACACAAGTTATTATCTTGTGTGCACAAGATAATTTACTATATAATAGAGTAGTTTACTTCTTTTTGCCATTGCAGAGGTCTGAATAGTTCTGGTAAGTGAGGTAGCATGCACATGTGTTTGGAAGGCATTGATAATCACTGGTTTCAGTGAAGCTGACCGTGATGTCACTTCCAAACAGAACATCACTCATTCAATTGTAAGACTTATAAATGATGATGAGAATTACTTCAGTGATTCAGTGCTTATTTCTACATTGGTTGTAGAGTTGGCAAGAAAGTAGCTGCATGATGAGTCGTACAAATTACATATTGTTGGTCAAAAAGAGGGGTAATAAAAAAATCTGGTTATTAACAGAGACATAGGGACTGTGGGTAACAAGATGTTCTCAACACTTTGTAAACATCCATCTGTTCCTATGCATCCTTCCTGGACCTTGTATTTGATCTTGAATGAAATCAATGACGCTGTCTATCGCTGTATAGTCCTTCTCTTGGCTGAGTCTGTTTTCCTTTAAAATTCAGAGTAAATGATTCCTGCTTCGTATAATTCCGTGTTTTTGTGCCAGGGCAGCAAGAATTTCATTATATGACATTCCAAAATTAAAATACAGCTTGATTATCTGAGTTCTGTCCATTTCTAGCAGGCTGTGCACATGGGAAATGGCAAAAAGAAGTAAACAACTACTCTAATATATAGTAAATAAAAATAAAAAATAAAATATAAAAAATAAAAATAAATCAAAATAAACTAAATTACAGTAGTTATATATATATATATATATATATATATATGTAGTTATAGTAACTACATTACTTTTAGAGCTTTACACAATCAAGCACCAAAATACATCTCAGAACTGATCATTCCGTACATCACCAACTCCTCCCTCAGATCATCAGCTCAGAAACTGCTGACGGTGCCTCACACATACTTTAAAACTGGAGGAGAGCGAGCCTGTCAGGCTGTGGAATGCTAGAGGAAACACATTTAAACAGCATCTTAACACTCATTTTAAGCAGGTTTCTGGATGAGGCATGTTTGGTTTTATTGTTTTATCCAATTTGTTTTTAGTCTTGATTTGTTTCATTATTCTATAAATGTTGTTTTGTACTATTTTTGTTGTGTAAATCACATTAAATTATTTAAAAGGCAGTTGGAACAAACCGATGAAACAAATAAGACAAGTTAAAAATCACACCACTCTCCACAACTGCTGCTACGTGTCGCCATTACCAGTGCCACCTCAGTGCTATATAAATAAAGTTATTATTATTATTATTATTATAAACATTTGTATAACAGTGGATGTGGAGGATTGTCCTGCATGCTCATGTCTCTGTTAAGCATGCCCCATTCATGCTGCTTTTTGGCCGCTCACCATGCTTTCATGCTGTCCTACCAAGCTCACCTACAGGCTGGGATGCAGCAGCTAACAGCCCCACAGCAGGCTCCTCCCACACACACACACACACACACACACACACACACACACATTGACGTCAGGGCTGACGCACGGCAGCCTGGAGAGGCCGGCTCCATCAAAGGTCTGCGCTCCGGCCTGAGAGGTATTTTTACGCTGCACACAGAGCAGAGGAGAGATGGATGAGAAGAGTGGCGTTCTCTGACTCCAGGAAAAGCTGCAGGATGTGAGCAGAGCCGCTGGTAACTGCTTCATTACTGTAACATCCACCAGTATATCTGCATGCAGATATTAAATAATAAGCTGGATTCTCCCATAACCACCATGTGGCGTGTTGCTGCACCTTAAAGGACCACACCAGTGGGTTTGCATGTTTGAGCCCAATAAATACATTCTGCATTCATGCTACGTTCCTGACAACCATCTTCCAAAAGATGCTACTGAAGCAGTAAATATTGCAGTTGTTTTTCCTACCTTCCAGATTGCCATTGGTTTCACTTAATTCCAATATAAAAATCAACTTCTAGAGACTTGAAATGTGCTTGAGAAAAGTACGGTAATCTGTCACAGAGAAAAAGAAATCTATTAAAGTTTTGTCGACATAACTTCATTTAACCACACAGAAAAAAAGTACGTCTCTGTCAGGGAATTATCGTCCCAGGAGAAGACGACTTTTACTGAGATATTAAAATCAACCATCCCTTTTACATTCAGACGTATAAGTTAACAGGCAAAACATTGCGTTTTAAGGTGGATGTATCACCTGAACGTTTGATTTTGAAAGACTGGGGCATCTGGAAAACTAAAATAAGGGTTTTGGGATTGGCAGTAATGTAACGTGTATTTATTGTGATTAAACATGAAAAATTACCGCTTTGGTCCTTTAAAGCACCATACTCATAATTCTGAGTTCCATTTCTACTTTTCTTCCACTGTATTTCATAAAATAATAAAGGAAAAAGTCTGAAATAAAGACATTCATGTTGCGTAATATTTTATTCTGTATGACTGATTGTTTTCATGACTCAGCATAATTGATTGTGTCTGTACTTCCTGTAATTCATCTGATCCTCCGGCCAGGAAATACTGACGACAATTAGCAATTCACTAATTCTGGTGCAGTATCATCGTTGTGCATTGTCCCTGCTAAATAAATCATTTTCCCCTTCCCTTCTCTCTTTCTTTCTTCTTTGTTTGCTTGCTTGCTTCTGTCCTTCCCTCCTTCCGTGACTTAGCGTGAAAGAATCAAAATTCACTGAAATGTAGATTCAAGATTTTCACTCAACAGTGAAAGTACTTAAAATGATTGCAGTATTGCTGTTTGTCAAAGGATCTGGGTTGCACCATGTGCAACAGAACAGCAGACTGTGTGTGTGCGTGTGTGTGTATACAGGACATTTATAATCACAGATGGGGATGGGAGGAGGAGGAAATGAGAAAAAATGAAGGTAAATATTATAACGTGACATGTTTGTGCACAGCGACCTAAAGCGCCCCCTAGAGGTGTTCAGCAGGAAGAGGCAGTGATGGTGACGCTGCTGCTTCTGATGAAGATGGTGATGAAGATGATACTCGAGTTCGCTGGCAGGGCGGTGAGTTTGTTGCTGGATGAAGAGGTGATGCAGCTCTTCATCGCTGCATGTTTCTCTGCTTTCTGACTCAGTAAACTGATTATTCGGCATCTGTGCTGCAGCTGCTGTCATGTTCATGTCTGCAGAGTGACGTGTGAGGATGTGGAAACTCAAAGCCAGAACTCATCTTTATTCCTGAGCTTCTTTTAGCAGTAACAGTAAGATTTTCCCTCTTGAGAAAGAAGCACTTCCTGTCTCATCTCAGTCTTCATGGAAAATTTCAGAATATTCTGGATTTCCTCCGCTGGTGTGTTTTTATTTGCTACCAGAGGTGATTCTAGTGTCTGTGGAGACCCCAGGCCAAAAAATGCTTGGGGCCCTCTTTGAATTTTCCAGATGACATTCCTAACACGACCTTACCCTGAGGTTAGTGATGTGACGGGGTGTTCTGTTGTGTGAATGTGTAGCTGGAGTGTCATCTTCATCATCGTGTGCAGGTGATGGTGTCTGTGGACACTGAGCTGGTGGTGGCGAACATTAAAGGACCATACCACACATTTTTCATGTTTAAGCCTAATATATTCAATTTTCATACACGTAACGTTACTGACAATCATTTCCCAAAGCATACTACTGGAACGGTGAATTAAAAATGTTTTTCCTACCTTCCAGACCTCCATTGGTTTCAGTTCATTCTGCTATTAAAATCAACTTGTTGATACTGTAAACGTTCTTGGGATAGGTAATCCATCATCACCAACAAGACGTGTATTCAGGTTTTTTTAGAAGTTATGTAATTTTAGTGTTTAAGCTCAATAAAAAGCGTGGAGTGAATGTATGCCTCCACCGGGGAATATAGTCCCAAAAGAAGACCTGTGTTTATGGAAAAATTTAAAGGACCGTGACTTCATAAGGCTGTGTAACTATTAGCAGGAGAAACATGGATTTTTAAGGTGGGTGTGTCAATTGAATATTTGATTTTGAAAGATTTTGCAAAATATCAGGAAAGCTGAAATACGGTTTTATCCTTTGGGAAATGATTGTCATTAATATGCAATATGTATGAACACTGAATATATTAGGCTCAAACATGCATGATCGCTGGTATGGTCCTTTAAATCCAAACCTATGCCCTTGTGCATAACAATAAAATAAAGCATGGACAGATTATGATGTAGATGATTTTATATGAGGTAGCCTGACTCACCAGGAGCATCTGCAGAGATTTACTGAGGTTGATTTTTGCTGATAGAAAGTGGAAAAAAAGGTTGATGTCTTCAAGATTCCAGAAAGCATCATAAGCAATTGAAGAGTGAGCCTGTGCTGCCCTCCAGTGGACAACAGGGACGCTGCTGCTTCCTCTCTGAGTCCAGCTTTTGATGTGCGACTGATGGCGAGTAAATCAGTAATGCCATATCTGCAGAGGGTTGCTTTTCTCTTGGTGGATTCTTGCTCTGAGTTGCTGTAGGAAACAGCAGGCCTGGTGTGAACCCTCTGGTGGCCTGGAGGACAATTGTGCCCCTTCAGTATAGAAACTACAAGAATAAATCATTCCGTTTTATTTGCAACACGCTTCACTATTCAGTATTGCTGTTATGTGTGCTAGATTTTTAATTTGTTCAAAGTTATTGTATTTTGTAGAAATGTGTTGTTAGATGAAGTTATCTCAGAGCGGCAAGCGTATCAGGCAAGTGCAATGGGCTATTAAGAGGGTCCTTCAGTCCAGATCCAGATTGATCCAGACCCAGAGACTGATCCAGATTTGAAGCATTAAAATATATGCAGGGACAGTGGTCACATTTATGGCATCGCTGTACATTTTTAGAGAGAAAATAATTCAGGACATTCACAACCATTTCAGGTCACATGAGAAAAACTGACATTTCACTGAATTATACATTCCTGATGCGTGATGTCATTTATGTGTCCTGATCTTATCATGGATGAGGTGTCACAGACTAAAACAATTTTTAAAAATAAGCTTAATCACATATTAATCTTCATTTAGTCATTTGTTCACAATTGAATCATCATCCTTTTATACAAAAAATAACAGTAGTGAACAGTAGTTGTAATGTCTTTATGACATCTAATGGACACAAAATGGACACATAAGACACATGATGCATTCACTGTCTACGAAAACACACACACACACACACACACACACACACACACACACACCCCGTCTAACTAGCTACCATGAACACCTTTGTCTGCTTCTGTTCTCGTTCTAATTTGACAAGATCTTAAGTGATGCATTCAAGGTCGGTCGGGAAATTCCAGTATTTACAGTAGTTTTACAAAGTAAAACTACTGTAAATATCCATCCATCCATCCATTTTCTAAACCCGTTTGTCCTGTTGAGGGTCACGGGGGACCTGGAGCCTATCCCAGCAGTCATAGGCGGGGTACACCCTGAACAGATCGCCAGTCTATCGCAGGGCTTATCTGGACTTATTTATTCATTAATTTATTTGATGTGAACCACCTGACTAGACCATAACCCATCATTCTATGACATCCTGAAGCTAAATGTGGCTACGTTTGATTGTAACGTGATGAAGGTGATTTAAAGCTGCATTAAGGTGACTGAGTGGTTCTTCCTCAGTTAATGTTGTAATGGACCACTTCGACCACTAGGTGGAGCTGCAACGCTGAATATCACAATGTGCTTGAACAAGCAAACTCAATGCAGCAGTTTTTCACCTGAACTAGCGCCACCTTTAGGCATAACATATAATATGATTTAAGATGAGGTTTCATAGGTTCTACATGTTGGTCACTATGATTGATGAATAAAGCAATAATTTAATATTTAGAAGCATCAAGGGAGTAGGTTTGGTTTGAACATTGGTAGACATTTTTAGTTGGATGAATTGTGTGTGTGTGTGTGTGTGTGCACTTCCTATACTTTTCTACGTCATACGCACACATGTACTTGCACACACTCTAAATGCTTGATTCTGCAAAACATTTGCTGTATTCAAATTGTGTTTGCTGATATAATTTGTTGAAAACAGGCCTGTTTGTGATGGGAACATAAACCATTATAGGTTGAATGTCTGAGTGCAGGCGAGTCTTCAGGCGGAATCTTCTGCCGTTCTGTTGAGTTTAGCCCACGACACAGAGAAAACACTCCTCCAGCATAAACAAAAATGTTACGTTTCAATTTTTAATGTAAATCTGAGGCTACAATTAAAATTTAAATTGACTTGTGATGGATTTTCAAAAGAAATATCAGAAGAAAAAAAATGAAGAATAACAACTCAGAGCAATCTAAGGTAACTCTGTTTTAAGTGTGTGCCTGTAAGCATTCCTGTAAACTTTCTGAATGTTTCATTAAACACATTCAGTAGAGATTCTTCATGTTCTTGCGGGTCTGAAAATTTATCAGTTTGAATCAATCAAAACTGCTAAAGCTGTGAAATTTTGTCCTTAGAATGATGCTGATGGTTTCTAGTTTGAGTTTATAATGAGAAAACAGCAACCAGAACAGAGGAACACATTTTACATAACACAACTTCCTCTTCTGTCTGCTGTTTTTTTTTTTTTTTTTTTTGGACTACACTTTCATGATGCCAAGGTGGGCACGTCTTCATATGCATTCTTATTAATACACAAATGGTAAATGGTGAAATGTGCGAATTATTGGCTGTATCCTGTCAGCAGAAATAAGATAAAGATAATAATTTACATATTGTATTATTATGATTAATGGATTTCAGTGGCAAATATCTGAGGAACATCTAATGTAATGATTCTGCGTTATTCGTGATTTTATATATGCTGCCAATAATAACCACAAATCCGCAAATTTCCACCCAGCTTAATGTTCATGTCTTCAAAGCTCAAAAGAGGTATGATGGAGCTCCAAAACACAATATGTCTGAAAAAAAGCACAAGAAGTCATGACATTTAAGAAAATACAACTTTTCAGAAGACATTCTTGTTTTCTGAAATGGCAGAATCCTTTGCTGATTTTCATTCCTGTCATTTTCTTAAGTCTGGAGTTCTCTGTTGGTTTTGTAAAATATTGTTGTGTTTGGCTCCTCCGGGACACCGTACCTCGTATTGAGTTCTGCAGTTTCACAGTTGAATCAGTCTGTGAAGCACACTTTCTTCAGCATGTAAAAGAAAATAACATCAACATTTAAAGAAAAGTCTGGGACAATAACTGATCATTTGCATCTCTATAAGGATACAAATGCTTATATGCTTGGGAGGAGTTATTATTCCCACCAAAATCTTTTTCTGTTTTGGCTGTTAGTTATCAGGACATCTAATAAAATTAGGTGGAACATTAAGACCACAGTTTGCTTCATCCAGTGGCGGGCCGTGTATTTTACACGTAGGCCTTCAGAGGTATCCTTCCTTAATTAAACCACCTTCTAACCTCAGCATGACACTAGGACTATAGGCTGCTGTTATTAGAC
>VXCM01008562.1:511-16868 GCA_014773175.1 Lucifuga dentata
TCATGAAGCTGTGTATGAATGTCATGAAGCTGTGTATGAATATCATCATGTGTATACACGTTCATCATGAAGCTGTGTATGAATATCGATCATTAAGCTGTGTATGAAAGTCATCATGAAGCTGTGTATGAATATCGATCATTAAGCTGTGTAAGAATGTCATCATGAAGCTGTGTACGAATATCGATCATGAAGCTGTGTAAGAATGTCATTATGAAGCTGTGTATGAATGTCGATCATGAAGCTGTGTATGAATGTCAATCATGAAGCTGTGTATGAATGTCAATCATGAAGCTGTGTATGAATGTTCATCACTGATGTTGATTCCTCTGACCTCTCAGTGATGATGGGTTCTCTGCTGGCTGCCACCAGTGAAGCTCCGGGTGAATATTTCTTCTCTGACGGCATCAGGCTGAAGAAATACCGTGGCATGGGATCCCTGGACGCCATGGACAAGAACCTGGGCTCCCAGACCAGATACTTCAGGTACACACACAGGAAGCTGCATGTACACACTAAAGCTAGAAACACGACATCTTAGAACCACATTATACCACTCATCTACGCACAAGACAAACTGCTTCTTCATCATTTCAGATTGTGTGGTGGTCAGAACACTGAAATTAAAATATTATTAGTACTTTGAGTAAGAATGATGAGCCCACAGATTGTGGACAGATTTTAGATCTTATTTTGGCTTTAGAATACGCTGGATCTCTGTGCTCTCTGCTCACATCTTCCTGTTTCTCCTCCTCTTTCTCAGTGAGAGTGATAAGATTAAAGTGGCTCAGGGCGTTTCGGGGGCGGTGCAGGACAAAGGCTCCATCCACAAATTTATTCCCTACCTGCTGGTCGGCGTTCAGCACTCCTGTCAGGACATCGGAGCCANATCCACAAATTTATTCCCTACCTGCTGGTCGGCGTTCAGCACTCCTGTCAGGACATCGGAGCCAAGAGCCTCACACAGCTCAGGTTAGGACACACACACTCACATTTACACTTGTGTGTGTGTGTGTGTGTGTGTGTATGTAAAATTATGGTCCCCAGGAATATTAGTGACCACTGAAGTGGGAGTTGATAGGAACCCATAAACAATAAAGACACATACACACACACACACACTATATAGTTTCACTACACTGTGCTTTTATTTGCCATCTGGATCATAATACATACACATTATCTCAAGTCCCCACTTTTATTTAAATAGACGAGTGGTTCTCAATCATAGTCCTTCCATCTCTCCCTGCTCAACCACACAGCTGAGTAGCAAAATCACGTGTGTGTTTTGAGGAAGTGTTGATGCCCTCCAGATTTTGATCTGCTCTACCCACACTTGATTTAGCAAATCAGTCGATTTAGCTAATTAGTCAATTTAAGTAATCAGACAGGTTAAGTAATCAGGTGATTTAGCTAATCAGGCGATTTAGCAAATAAGTAGATTTAGCTAATCAAGCGATTTAGCAAATCTGTCGATTTAATCAGGTGAGTTAAGTAATCAGTCAATTTAGCTAATCAGTCGATTTAAGTAATCAGCCGATTTAGCTAATCAGGTGATTTAGCTAATCTGTCGATTTAGCTAATCTGGTAAGAACCAGAATTTAGAACCCTCGAAATAAATGTTTTGATCTCAGTGTGGCAGCATAATGTCAGTTTCTGACATTATGCATTCGTTACTGCAACATTCGTTACTGACGCTCTGCTGCTCTTGAATTTCTCCTTAGAAGAGAAATATAGTTTTAATCTATCTTTGCTCCAGAGAAGGTGCTGAGGTTTCACAGTAAAAGCCTTCCAGCAGCAGATGGGGCAGATTACTTTTAGGGTTTTTATTCAGAAATGCATTAACAATAATTTAACATCAACTAAAAAAAAGCAGGTGGAATCACTCTAAGCAAAAGCTAAGGTAGAAACTCAGAGCATGTAGATGTAAGAGAAGATATCACAACACATATATTCAGCCTTTTTTTTTTTTTTAAAGTTACATAATTTTAGTNAAAAATTTAAAGGACCATGACTTCATAAGGCTGTGAAACTATTAGCAGGAGAAACATGGATTTTTAAGGTGGGTGTATCACTTGAATATTTGGTTTTGAAAGATCAAGAGATTTTGCAAAATATCAGGAAAGCTGAAATACAGTTTTATCCTTTGGGAAATTATTGTCAGTAATGTAACATGTATGAAAATTTAACATAGGCTCAAACATGCAAAATGGTGGTATGGTCCTTTATTGCTGATAAAATGGACATTATGATACATTTACTGAATTCAATTTAGCATTAGCAGCAACAATTCAATAAATTGTAAAACATGCAGCATTACATATTATAGTCTATATAATAGCCTGTCTCAAATAAAGGTGTGTCTCTGAATTTGGGGTAAAAAAATAAATGAAACTTTTTAAGCATTGACTGTAATTGACTGTAAACTTCATGTTTTTCTGTGTGTTGTCTGTGTGTGTCGGCAGAGCCATGATGTACTCTGGAGACCTGAAATTTGAGAAGAGAACAGCGTCTGCTCAGATGGAGGGCGGAGTCCACAGCCTGCACAGGTACACACACACACACACTTTTTTAAAATCCCAGCTCCTCGTTTCATGTCTCACTGTCTGATCTGATCTGATCATTGTGCGTCTTATTGCACAATATCAGGTTTGATTTGTCTGATTGTGAGATGAAACCTGGTGAAATACAGTCCTGCAGCAAGCAGGAAGAATTACCGTAAATGTTCTATTATGCTGCATTTGAGTTACCTTGGAAGTCGGATTTTTCCCAGTCGGAAGATCTGATTTTCAACCTCAAACCAAAAAATATGGCTGAACACCAGTAAATACTGTCCGATTAAATAAACTTAGTAATAAAAGCTAACTAAAGTAAAGTTAGATTACAGGACTGTTTGGTTGTTTTACAGTGATATTAATCACAGTGGGTATTACGCATTTGTGCAGAGAAGTAATATGAAATTATTTAACTTTCATATCAATGGCAAACAGTTATTATACAGTGTAGATAGTTAACTTGGTGATATATTCTGACCTTTTTATTTCAATGTCACATCAGAAAAAATACTTTATTTGCCTTGTAGCTGATCATTTCCATTCATAAAGCTTGCTTTCACAGCGCTGCCATGTTGAGTGACGTCATACTCGTGAAGTCGGTGTAGATAATTTTGGTCTGAGTTTCCCAGCTGGAGCTCTGACTTCAAGTGCTGTTCCAACGCATTTTACCAAGTAAGAAGTTGGAAAAATCTGAGTTCCGAGGTCTGTCGAACCTTAGTGGCCACGGCTTTTGTTTACTTCAAGAGAGAACCTGGCTAATATAGGAGACAGGCTTTTATTTCTAGTTTTGCTGATGGACAAACCCATAACAGCATAAAAACACACCACCACAAGGAGAACATGTCAGTGTGAACACGCCTCCAGCAGCTTTTACAAAGCTTCATTTTCAGCCTTTTTTCCTGGTTTGTGGTGACAGCGGCTCCACGTTTACGGCTTTGTTTCACGTTGAGCCGGTTGTGCTTCTGGCTGGAGAGACGACAGCTGCAGAGGTTTTTAAGCGGTTTGGTATCAAACATGGCTGCTGTCATCTGGTGGCAGCAGCAGATTAACTCATAGTAACAGACGAACACCAAACCACCTTTATCTGAGACCCTTTTATTTCATCCTGCTGATTCTGTCCCCCAGCTATTATTAGAATACCAGCTTTTAATAGAGAATTTACAGTATGAATAGTCAGCTACGGAGCATCTCTGCCTCTCATGATTCTCTTATGTTTTGTGGTTCGTAGCAATAGTCGTAGTGATTTTAGTCCTAAATTTCTAACAGTCAAAATGTTGTCATAGACTGTCTTTGGTGACAAGGATGCTAAATACACAGTTTGTGGTTGTGTCATTGTGAGGTACAGGACGATCATTAAGGATCCACAACCAGGGATTTCTTCACGTTTCTCCCACGATCATTAGCCCAGAATCACAGTGTGTGTGATGCTCGAGTCCATAAACTACTTCTTCTGTCCTTGTCGTAACAAGAAACCCAAGAAACCTCGGCAAGTTGTGCGAATCTTGTTCTTACGCTGATTCTTCTTTTTCTCTCCTACAGTTACGAAAAGCGACTGTTTTGAGGAGAAGCCAAACAGCAAACAGAATCCTTCAAGCAAATTCATTATGCAAACACACACAGCATGTACCATATCCTCAATTTCTATTCTACACACACACACACACACACACACGAGTCTTCCTTCCTGCCATCATCTATGCATCGTCTGTGTTTAGTGTATCTGTGTGTCAGAGGAGGAGGAGAGAAGCATTTATCAGTGTGAGCGCTGAGTTCTTGATGCCTTTCAGATCACAATAGAAGAAAATGTCTCTGACATAATGAAATGTCGAATAATAAAGTGAATGTTTTTCCACAAGCTGCTGTTTTCTGTGTTGCTTTAGAAGAGAATCAAGCTAACGGCTGAAATGCAGAGAAAGTTTTATTTGGCTTTGAAATCTCATGTTACGGCAGAAAGAGCGGACGTGTTACAGTGCGAGAGCTTCTGTCACCATAGCAATGCAGAGATCATGTTACTGAACAAAACCTGCACCAAAATTGACTTATTTTACTCTGAGTTTGTAAGAAATGTAAATAAATATGAATTAACCCTCAGGAGTCTAAAGTCATGTTTGCAATTTCATTTTTCATTGAATTTTGCTTTTATTGCTTAAAAATCTGCACTATATGAAAAAAGCTACTAGACAGGATGACAGTGACATCCAGAAAATTAATATCCATCACATTCTTCATTTTTTCAATTTGAGAATTTTAAATCTAGAATTCAATCTGAAAAAGAAAAAACTTAAAAGTCAACACTTGTAGAGAAGCACTACTACCACTATTGCAACTACACTACTGCTACTATTACTACAACAATTACTACCACCACTACTATTACAAAAATTACGACTGCTGCTACCACCAATATTACCACTACTTCCACCACGACTACTAACATTGCTTCTGCTACTACTACACTACGAAAGTTTTGTTCAAATACATTGAAACAGTTTAAACAAACTACTGATTTTGTTTGTCATTCTAGAAAAATTTGAAAACTAAGCACAAATATTTCAAAAGAAAAATATTGCTTCATCTTTCTTTCATTCTAGAAAATTTTTACTTGTTTTTGTTCCCGGAAAATTCTTTATAAAAAATTAGTGGGGAAAAAGTGCTGAAATATTTGTAGAATATAAACTGTTTATAGGAATATTTCTAGCACAAAAAAAAAAAAAAAAAAANAAAAAAAAAAAAAAAAAACTAGGAAAAAAAAGTCATCTGCACATTATTACATGAGTAATAAAGACTAATAAAGTTTGAGTCCTTAACACTCAAAATGACTTGAGACTCTGAAGGGTTAATTTTATCCTAGAGTGTAAATCTTTACTACCAACTAACAGAAAAGTAAAATTATCTAAACTGAAAATTAATTAGTAAAATGTTCAAAGTGAAAACAGACTTGCATTTGGCTAGTTTTATCTAGAACAACAGACACATCCATAGCATTAAAAATACCATAAATTGGGACTTTCATTTAAAGAAAGGGACCTCAGAAATTAATTCATAAAATTTTGCATTAAATTTCTTATATTTCCCTTTTTTTTTTAAAGAATTAGAAGATGTTGGTTGCCCATCTTTAAAACACTATTGCTGTTAAATTATTCTTATGAACGTATGTGTGAGAACAAAGTGGAGCTCAGGTGTTTCCTGCATCCAACAACAGAAACAACTTCCTGATCTTCCCACCTGCTGGAGGTCTCCAAGGAGGATCAGGTGCCTCGTCAAATCCACCGGACTTTCCAGGCTGAAACCCAGACGGGCGGATGGGACTCATTCTGTCACGCTCCGGTGGACACACCTGTCTCACGCCATCCATCATTTCACCCAGAGATGTTTCTAATTAACAGCAAGGAAAAGGTGTGTCAACGTTCAGGCCTCAAACGCCACAGTTGATATATCAGAGGGTGATACGTGGAAAAACTGGTGCAGTGTTTTAACTAGAAAGTGTGATTTCTGGTGAAATGTGCTGAAAGCTGTTTGCTTGAAAGGGTGCAGCTGAAGAAGGCTGAATTGTAGAATAATGTATAATAAGTGTTGAGTGAGGAGACGTTGAATGCTCTCCACTTGTTTCATGAGGAATTTTTTAAATAAAGCTGACTGAAATGCATTTAAATAAGATGGAATATTAAATACAGTATATATTAGTGTAAAAGTTATGAAAATTGTGTTGACATTCCTTAAACTAGCAATCAAGCTGAACATTTTGCAGTCCATTTGATCTTTCCAGCTTGAAGTATGAGGAAGTAGTTGAGTTCCTTAAATTGGAAAATTAAAAAAATATATATCTATATCTATATATCCATATATATAGATATAGATATATGAAATAGTGAAAGGAACACTTGGAATCTGTTTGAAATAATTAAAGGCTAGTGAGTATTTTAAAAGTAGAAAAGTACTACTATTATTACTACAACTTCTACTACCACTACTAACACCATAACGACTACAACTACTGTTACTACTACTACTGCTAAATCAAAAAAGTTAAATACATTGTTTAAAAAAGTAACAAATGTAAAAGTACAAGTCCTTTAATATTGAAATTTTGATTGAAAAACATCACACAGAGGGTCTCTGAGTGCAAAAGAAAGAAACAATCAGGAACCGAAAGATCAGGGAAGCAGAAAATATAAACTTAAACATTTAAAAGCAGTTTAAGTAAACAGCATAAATACAAATGTTTAAAATATACATAAAAATATTGTTTCAAAATTTTCCAAGAAAATGACACTTAAATTCTTCCAGACTGAATTATCATGTCCTCCACTCACTCATCACACGATTTTAATATTTCACCAAATAATAAAACCACACAGATGTCTATTTTTACAAACAGCAAAGTGGAACAATCATTTAAAAAAATCAGGAAAGACATATTTGCCATGTATGTGCTGTAGAAGACATAAATTAGGGTCACACCCAACAAATACTGATTGCTATGCCATCCATCTATGAATTCAACAATACCTTAAAGTGAGACTTGCATTTTAAAGGACAAATTGTGGAGTTTATCCATAAAGCTTCACCATTAATTTACTAATAATCTGGTAATTACAGACATTAACCCCTTTTTTAATACTCATGGTGGTGCGTGCAACAGTCTGGGTGAGATTTCCTATGGAAGCCTGGAGCTGATGTTAAAGGACCATACCACCCATTTTGCATGTTTGTAATATATTCAATTTTCATACATGTAACGTTGCTGACAATCATTTCCCAAAGCATACTACTGGAACGGTGAATTAAAAATGTTTTTCAATGTTTTTTGAAGCTGGCTTGATAACAACTCTACCTTCTACATGAAGTTAGCTTGTTAAACTTTCAATGTGATGCTAGCATGGCTAACAACAGAGCAAACCTCATGAAGCCACCAACAAACTCAGAGGTAAACTGAAAGCACAAGAAAAGAAAGTGAACTTCAGCTTCAGACTGATTACTGACAAAAATCTTGCAAAAAACTTGAAAAATACAAACATTTCTTTTTCCACAGATAAATATAAAAATCTAGAAAGAAAAACTGATAGAAGATCTTCTGCACTGAGCTAAGAAAACTACTGAAAATGAATAAATTTTTCCCCTAAAATACTTCTAGACAAAGTAAAATACAGAAAAACTCATCCATGATTCTAAATCCCATTTCCCCTAAATTCCTGAAAATTCATTAACAGACAAAATGACATGATTATTGTAAGCAAAATGTGTGTTCCTGACTAGCACATCCTTTTCAGCACTGCAGCTTTTTATGACATCAAATGGAATCTGTATTCAACAAAAATAAAACTGTAAAAATCACAGCCATGATACTATTATTATTATTATTTTAAATTAAATGAAAGCTTGATGGCTTTCTAGGCTTCTCACTTTGTTATACATGAGCTCCTCGCATTAAAGGACCATACCACCCATTTTGCATGTTTGAACCTTATACTGTATATTCAATTTTCATACGTTACATGACTGACAATCATTTCCCAAAGCATACTATTGGAACGGTGAATTCAAGTTTTTTTTCCAGACCGCCGTTGGTTTCAGTTCATTCTAGTATGTCATTTAAGTTTTGTAATTTTAGCGTTTAATAAAAAGTGTGGAGTGAATGTATACCTCCACCAGGGAATATAGTCCCAAAAGAAGACCTGTGTTTATGGAAAAATTTAAAGGACTGTGACTTCATAAGGCTGTGTAACTATTAGCAGGAGAAACATGGATTTTTAAGGTGGGTGTATCACTTGAATATTTGATTTTGAAAGATTAAGAGATTTTGCAAAATATCAGGAAAGCTGAAATACAGTTTTATCCTTTGGGAAATGATTGTCAGTAAATTAGGCTCAAACATGTAAAATTGGTGGTATGGTCTTTTAAGAAGGTAAAACTGCAAAAATACAAACAACTTTTCTCAAACCAACACATTCCTCTGCAGTGTTTTAGACATGACATCCTCCTGGTTTCTGTTGTCTTTCTGCAGCGTGGAGGAAAGAAAAGGAGGGAGGAGGAGTTTTGACTCATGCGGAGAAGTGAAAGTGAAATGAAGCTGTGGAGTATTTAAAGAGGAAGTTTGGACTGGCAGAGCTGTTAGGCAGCAGAGGAGGACGCACCAAGGACAGATTTGGGTAAAATGGACAATTTTTAATACTTCATTTGATCAGTATCAATAATTTATCTATATAATTTTTATGTGGCAAGTGTCTTTTTGCAGCTTTCCCTCTGTCCTCATTCCCACTACCTGCCTCTCTCTCTCTCTCTCTCTCTCTCTCTCCCTTTTCTCTCACTCCCTCACTCTCTCCCACCTACTTCTCTCCTTTCCCCTCTCCCTTTCCCCATCTCTCTCCCCCCTCCCTCTTCTGTCTCTTGCTTTCCCTTCTCTCACTCTCTCCTTTTGTCTCTCTATCACCTCTCCCTCTCCCTCTCTCTCTCTCTCTCTCTTGCGCTCTCTCTCATGCTCTCTCTCCCTCTTTCTCTCTCTCTCTCTTTCTCTCTCTCATCTTCTATCTATCTCATTAGATCTTGTGTTATTTCTCGTGCTCGTTCCTGATTGGCTAGATCTACTCATTCTGTTTTTCTTAACAGAGTATCAATGAAAAACCCCAGTATCTTTGAGCTTCTGTCATTTTCTCTTTCGTTCCTTCCTTTGGTGAATATTTGAAGCTTCTGAAGACGTCTGAAGTCATACGACATGAAGCGAACCTCTTCCTTGTTTTTTTTCTTCCTCCTTTTATCGTTCTATCAGCTCCTCCTCACTGGCTGACCTCCTCTGCTCCCTCTGTCTTTATTTCTGTCTCCAGATTAAACAACAGGTTTGTCAAGCTGCATCACGAGAGCAAATGTTTATCTGTGAGTTAGTGATCAAAAATCAGGTCAAAGATTAAGAAATAAACTCTCCTTTAGCTTTGGTGTATCAAAGACATGTTTTGGTTGCTATGACCCTTTGACCCTTAACTTAGGTCTGAATATTTTAAGCTTTTGGCAAAATCATTTTGTAATTTAAATTTTCTGAATTTGGCTTTTATTTGCCGCATAAAAGCAAACTTTACTAGGCATGAAAGAAAATTCTGGCCAGTGAAAATTTTTTAATTTTTTATGTTTATGTCAATCAAAATATATCAAAAATTTTTATGTTTTCTTTTTCTGTGCGACAAAAATTTTTATGCAAAAAAAAAAAAAAAAAGATGCAAGNAAAAAAAAAAAAAAAAAAAAAATCACAAGCTGTTATTCAGAAAGTTCATAATTTGCCTTGACATTTTCACCAAAAAGGCTTTGAAAACATCATTCTGGATGTGTGAAGGACTAATCAAAACTGGTTAAATGACAATCATAAATGGAATAATTTTTGTAGAATCAATTGATTTTATTTAATTTTTCCCTAGTTTTGTAGTTTTTTTTTTTTTTTTTTNTTTTTTTTTTTTTTTTTTTTAATTGGTTTGATCAGTGTTTTGAACTGTATTTTTTTTGAAATTTTATTTATTTATTGGAGACTCACTTTCTGGAATCTTCTATAGTAAAGGAAAAAAATCCTTTTTTTATTTGGCAGAATCTTTTTTCTAGAGTTTTTGGGTAGAATTTCTCTAGAAATTTCTTTTGAATTTTTTGCAGATTTACTTTCTACAATATTCTCGAGTGAAGGAGAAAATTAAATGTTACATAATTTATTTAATTTATTTTAGGGTTTAATTGCAATTTTTTTTTTTTTTTTTTTNTTTTTTTTTTTTTTTTTGGTAGACTTCGTGTTGAATTCTTTGGAGACAGTTGCTTTCTACAATCTTCTAGACTCAATGAGAAAATCAAATTTTTCTATAATTAAATTTTTTATTTTCTTTTATTGTTTAGTAAAGATGTTTTTTGAGGAAAATAAATGACTTTACCTCCAGAAAATTAAATAAATCCACCCAGATAAACACAAAACGGCTTTGGCTTCACAAAGAGCTCTTACAACAGATTTTAAGTAGCTTGCAGTCTTAAATCAAATTTTCTGGAAAATTATTCATTCTTGGAAAAAAATAAAAATCTAAAAGAATTTAGCATAAAGTCTAAAATAAATTATATAAACTTGTACATTTTTACACGATTGTAGAGGATTCTAGAAAATAAGGTCTCCAAAAATCAGTAAATAATATGTCAAAAATAACTTTAGACATCAGGGTTAAAGTCGTTTGTTGGAACAAGTTTCACATGAATTTTTTCATGTTAATTTGATCTCTAATCTCAATTTCTAATTTTTCAAACAGGTTTATCCAGCAGCCAGATGAAAACATTCTGGAATAATTATTTCTGGTTTACTTACAGCTATTGATTAATTTTTTGGCTTTTTTTTTTTTTTTTTTTNTTTTTTTTTTTTTTTTTTGTAGATTTAACTGTGATTAGATAATATGCAACAGTTCAGTTCTAGTATAAACATGTAACAGCTCCGCATCTTCTGTTTGGATTATTTCCTGATGCTAGATTGACCTGATTTTCTGGAGTATACCACTCATTTTGCATGTTTGAGCCTAATGTATTCAATTTTCATACATGTAACATTGCTGACAATCATTTCCCAAAGCATACTACTGGAACGGTGAATTAAAAATGTTTTTCCTACCTTCCAGACCTCCATTGGTTTCAGTTCATTCTGCTATTAAAATCAACTTGTTGATACTGTAAACGTTCTTGGGATAGGTAATCCATCATCACCAACAAGACATGTATTCAGGTTTTTTAGAAGTTATGTAATTTTAGAGTTTAAGACTAAAAAAAGCACAGAGACATACATTCAATATGCCTCCACCAGGGAATATAGTCCCAAAAGAAGACCTGTGTTTATGGAAAAATTTAAAGGACCGTGACTTCATAAGGCTGTGTAACTATTAGCAGGAGAAACATGGATTTTTAAGGTGGGTGTATCACTTGAATATTTGATTTTGAAAGATTAAGAGATTTTGCAAAATATCAGGAAAACTAAAATACGGTTTTATCCTTTGGGAAATGATTGTCAGTAACATAACATGTATGAACACTAAATACATTAGGCTCAAACATAAAAAATGGGTGGTATGGTCCTTTAATGTTTCACTTCATTTATTCATCAAATAGCTTTTTAGTTTAGTTAGTTTTAATTCATCCATATTATCATTAAATCATGCAGTCTTAATGGAAAACTAAGTTGCTCAGGTCTGGAGATGCATTTAAATAACAAATTGGTTATTTGTGTGTCCACATTTGTCATAGTTCAGATCTGAATGAAGCGTTTTACTGAAAAACTGGTGGTTTACTGGTGGTTTAATTTATAAAAAAAAGAAATAAAAGGACATTAAAATCATGCGAGCATTCAGCTGAAGCAGAGAGCTTCAAGTCACTGTTGAGTAAAACCACAAAAGTCAGTAACCAACTATTAAAACGCTGCATGCATGACAGCTCGCAAATGACTTCATGACTAAGAAAAAGTTTTGCTCGTTATTAGACAGAATCAATCAGTCAAACAAACCTGAATGAATTTTGTAATGAATTTCATGGCACTGAAGCCTTGCAGGCTGGATTCATTAAACTTGTCCTGGTAACTTTAGTAATGAAGAAGAAAAGGTGATATTTGATTAAACTTGTGTGTTTTTTTTTGGTTTTAGTTGCTGAGCTGAGCTGAAGCTGCTTTTGGTGGGTGGGATTGTAACGGAACCCATAATGCAGCTGTCATTCTGAGCTCCAGCTGGTTATGGCGTCCGTTTCCATCCCACGATGCAGAAAACTCCAATCAGACGGACGCTTCTCCCTCTAACAACACGATAAGTCCACTGACATCCTCCTTCATTAAACACAGAAACCTTAAAACTTCAGATTCCAGAAACATGGCCTTCTTATTGTCGACATTTACGTAGGAAATTTAAATCAGGCAATTTGTACTGTTAAATTCATATCACTGCAGATTAAACATGTAATGTCCCATGTGGAAAAGGGACAAAACAGTCCTTCACATTATTATTAATTATTATTATTATGTGAAGTACACAATGAAAAATGGATCACATGGCAAATATAGATTAATACTGTAGAATCAAACGATGAAGAAATTTCTAGAATCTCTTACATTTTATAGTACTGTATCTCTTATATATTTTTCCCCAGTTTTTTTTTTTTTTTTTTTTNTTTTTTTTTTTTTTTTTTTGGTAGTATTTTTTCAAAAAAATTAGTTGTTTTTTTTTCTTTTTTTTCTTTTTCTTATTTTCTGTAAATGAGGAAAACATGATTTTTCTATCATCCTTTTTAATTTTTCAGAATCTTTTTTGTAGAGTTTTTAGTAGAATCCCTCTAGAAATGTCTAAAATGGTTTTTTTTTTAAATATTTTTAAAGTAATATTTTAGATATAATCAGATAACAATGGTCTCAGCTGACTGTGAGTCAAAGCTTAGCAATGGTGCGTTCAATGTTCACAATCAGTTTTGTTTCTCTCAGACTGATAACAAAAGTGAAACTTAGATTTTTAGGGTTTAAAACCCTATGAGTTCTCAATTTATTTCATATTTTTATGAATGACTCCCAGTTCATAACATGTAGAAATAAGTTGTAAAAGTCTCATAAGCTCAGATTCTGAACTTTTCAAGCTTATTTAGAGCAAATCTTTAAACCAAGTAGAAGCTAATTTGAATAAAAATCATGTTTGTGCATCAAAGCTTGATAATAATTTTGGCTATAACTTATTCTTTGCCATAAAAAAAGTTGGATTCTGTCAAATTTGTTTACAATTCTGCCCCTAATTCTGTCACATGTAGTTTGAAAATGTGTTCTTTTAAACATTATTGTCAAAAAAAAAAAAACCTTTATAATGTGCAAATTTCCAAACTTTTGAGAATTTTCTTCCTGAAATGGTGAATTTTTCAGAAGCTCTGAATTTCTCAAAGAAAAACTCAAAGAAGAAGTGATGTTGGAATCCTGAGGGTTCACTTTTTTGTCTTTCTGTAATGGCTGAATGTTTGTCAGTCTGACGTTGAAGGTGTTTTTCCTTAATGACACGTTTTCTCCCGGATTGCTGACAATCACAGATGCAACCGGGAATTTCGTGTCAGCCAAGAATGACACCGACAGCAGCTTCTGAGCTCAGCAGATCATTCTGACATAAATTCAGTCTGTAACATGTACACATGATTTACTGCATAGTATTTGTAAGTGCATATTTCTAATAAAAAAAATTACAAGTTTAAACCGTATCCTTATTTCTGTTTGCATTTTT
The DNA here is from genome assembly GCA_014773175.1 of Lucifuga dentata. Taxonomy (NCBI): domain Eukaryota; kingdom Metazoa; phylum Chordata; class Actinopteri; order Ophidiiformes; family Bythitidae; genus Lucifuga; species Lucifuga dentata. The sequence goes on from VXCM01008562.1 coordinate 14,298, forward strand.
TTCCATATGCATCACCATACAATATGTATGACTTTAAGAACCAGCATGAATATAGCTTTATTCTACCATATTATAGCATTTCCATTTTGCATGTTTGAGCCTAATATATTTAATTTTCATACACGTAACGTTACTGCCAATCATTTCCCAAAGCATACTACTGGAACAGTGAAATAAAAATGTTTTTCCTACCTTCCAGACCTCCATTGGTTTCAGTTCATTCTGCTATTAAAATCAACTTGTTGATACTTGAAATGTTCTTGGGATAGGTAATCCATCACCAACAAGACGTGTAGTCGGGTTTGAAATGATTGTCAGTAACATTACGCGTATGAAAATTGAATATATTAGGCTCAAACATGCAAAATAGATGGTATGGTCCTTTAAATATTATAATATAAAATACATTATCCCAACTATTTACATATTCATGTTCTTATTAGATTATTTAAAACAATTTAAACATGCATATAGCTTTATTCTACCATATTATAGCATTTCATTCATTACAAACATGGTGGTAATAAATTGTTAAAACTGTATTATAGTCATGCTAATACGGCTCTTTGTTACATTATTGCTTTTACCACTCTGTCTATACATTGTAGTTGAGATTGCAGTACCTCTTCTACACACGTGGTGGCACTGTTTTGAGCATATTGGACTGGTCCACCATCGAAATAAACTTCGAAAGAAACACGTACTGCAATTCATTAGTTCCGCATAGGAAAAACAGCCGCTGCTGTCCTCCTTTACAGCCGATACAGAGGATCGATCAGTAATCAACCCTTGGCTGGATGGCCGCCTGCTTTTCGACCGTTTTGAAGCTTAGCGTAGCTTGAATTTGTTGAAAGTCAAAGTGACACAGTTGTATCTGGTAGTAGGAGCGCGGTGTGGATGTGCTGGTAGTCCTGCAGCAACCTCACCTGTTCGTATCGTGGTGCTGATGGAGAACATCGAGGCTTCTTCGCCCCTCCGGATCACTCCCACCGTCCGGGCTCTGAGCTCCGCACTGCGGGGGAAGCGTGAAAATGTTCCCGATTGCAACGGCCGGAGTGACGCAGACAAAATCCTAGGAGAACCGGAGAAGCTCTGGTTCAAGGAGAGTAGCGCTAAAAACCTCCGAAACAGGGATTTCTTGTCGCCGACCACCATGCTGAACACGCTGTATGCAGACGGTCAGGTCTGTTTGGCTGCTACTTGCCATGTCTGTCAGTACATACATGTGTTTTATTTGACTATTTTCGCAGTTTTAGCCTCACATCGAGTCATGTTCACGTTGGTTACAGCGAACTTATAGCTATCAGCCGTAAAAAAAAAAAAAAAAAAAAAAGAAAAAAAAAAGCCATTTAAAAAGCAAGACTCGCCATTTTAATTCGCTGAGTAAATGTCACAGCTGCAGATGTTAAAAGCACCAAACTACATTTTCTAACAAGTAACTACGAGAAAGTCTATGTTATTCTTCCGCTATGATATGTAGTTCCTGAAGGTATCTTGTCTGCTGAGGATACTAATGTGTTTTGCCTTGCGCATTAATATTGAAATAGGCGAAAGGTGTTTTTCAGAGATTTCAGCCAATCAGAACCGCAGACCGGAACTATCTGCTTTATAATGCCAGTTTATGGCGGTTTCATTAGAGGAAAATGTTCAGTTTGCATTTACTAATCACACCTGAAAGACATATAAAACCCACATTACGAATTAACTGGATTAATATTGAGGTAACCACTGTCTCCGCTGGGTAGTTCTGAGCCTGCTGACTTTGTCCTGTCATGATCGACCAGACAGTGACACCCTGCAGCAGTAATTATTAACCCCTGTATGGCAGATACAGTGTGGGTCACATAGACACGCAAAGCTGCAAGCTAAAAAAAAAAACAAAAAACACAAAGCTGATGATTTGGCACAAAGTCACATGAAGGCTTTTCTCTTGCTTGTACACAAGGCCGTTTCTGACCATTTTGGCGTCCTAGGTGAGACATCCATTGGCGCCCCTTCACTCTCATTCTCCAAAATACATAGGAGAAAAACAGGCAGTTTTAGTCTTAACTTATAACACACTGCACTCAGTGTTAAATCTTGTCGACAACGCTTCATTAGGGCTCTACCTTATTGTGTGTTTTTGTCACAAGGAGGCACTACAGAGTGACCGTAGCGTGCCAAAAGTATGTCACCCCCTGTATTTTTGTAAATATTATCGAAGTACCACTCCAAATACAACAAAATTCATTTATTAGTATTTTACAAGTAGTTGAGTATTTTTCAGAATATTGAACTATTTTTTATGCTTAAATTTGGATTTCAGAGTGGTAATACGACTGCAGTATTTCTACAAGTCAGTGAAAACACATGAAAACCATTTGACCTCTGACCTTACCTCAAAGAAGATGTTTTAACTTCCTGTTTGATCTCTACTAATAATGTTGGTATTCTTCTTTAAATCTTAACAATATGTCACAAGTATCTTCCTACTTTACACTATTAACAACTATTGGCTTTTTTTCTGTTGTACTTACTCTAACACACTAAAAAATACATTTTGTTGTGTTTAGAGTGGTATTTTAACTCAGA
>VXCM01008566.1:0-13668 GCA_014773175.1 Lucifuga dentata
GGAGTCGAAGGCGGTGAGAACCCTGAGGAGACGGCGAGGGTTCTCCTCCAAACCATCATACACCTTCACGTAGTCACCATAACCTGTCCCATCCAGCTTAAAGTCGGTGAAGCGCAGGATGACCTGCAGAGAAAACGATGGATCTGTTTCTAACTTGACTTGTTCATGTACATACATGAACAAATTCTAATATTTACTCCAGTAGCATGTTTTGGAAAAAGGTTGCCAGTAACATAACGTGTATGCAGGTTGTATTTATTGGGTTCAAACATGCAAAACCACCAGTATTGTCCTTTAAAGATAATTATCAATAAGCTAATAAATAATAAATACTCCTGCTACATTCTGGATGGTCACTTAGATCTACTTTTATGATATGACATAAAAAGATAAAAATAATTCTTCACAAAAATGATTAATGATTTATTGAAATATAAAATTACATATACCATCACAGAGGATTTTGCTCGTGCCGTCATCTCTAAGTGTGACAGTAAAGAAATTATAAATTTCTGCTACACAGCTTCTACGTCTGCCAGCATGCAAAGGTGTTGGGAGACCAGGATCAGGGGTCAGAGGTCAGATGTTACCTTCCTGTGGTCTCCAGTGTCAATCAGCCAGGTGCAATTGCTGCCAGGAGGGTAGAAGTCGGGGTAGTTTGGCGAGCTGAAGGAGCCGTAGAAGTTCTTCAGCCGTTCTCCACAAGTGGGAACGTCACAGTCGATCTCATCGCCGAGGTCCTACGAGATGTAAGCAAAACATGTAACAACACACACAACATGTTTACTGTGTTCTGATGAAGACTCTCAGTCATCCAGGCGGTAGATAAAAAAACTGGATTCAGTTTTTAAGTCTGAAATGTTTCATCATTCATCCAAACGGCTTCGTCAGTCAGAAACGATGTTAGACATCCAGTAACCATGGTAACCATGGTGTCACAACTAAACTTCAATTCCAAATAAATATATTATTCAAATTATTTTGATTTTTTTTTTTCAAATCTTTACTTCAGTCTATAATACACAAAAAAAAACAAAATCAACATAAAAACAGATATGTGAATTCTCCCAACAAACACATCTCCAAAACACACAACCCGAAAAAAATAGTACACCTCACCAACGACCGAAAAGGTGTAGGCTGAAGTCAAAGCTTATTACACCTACCCTTCTCACATGTCAACATTTACTAAACATCATAAACATTATTAACTTGTGCCTTATAGGCAATAATCCACATCATCTTGCATAACATTTATATATATCCATGATTACAACAAAAACACTGAAAATGTTAAAATGACCAATTCTGACCAATATTCAGACCAGTCAGATAATATTTCTTCATACTTTTTCAAAACATTCAATTTAAACATTTTCTTAAATTTAAACATTGTTTTACAAGTTTTTAAATTTATCTAATAATTCATGGTGTAAAATGCATTATTCAAATTTCAAACAATGAATAAATTTCAAATACCTTATACACTCGCGTATAAGCTAAGTTTTTTTTTTTACCAAATTTTCCGACTCATTTTGGGGGGTCGGCTTATATTCGAGTAATTCAAAATCCACATCCCACAGAACAAAATTTCCAGGGGTAAAAATACTATCCATTACCACTACCACTGAAAAATAGTTAAAATCATACCTTAGAATCAGATATTTCCTGGCTAAATAGCTTATCCAGCACATTTTGCGGCTGCCATATGCTGCAGTCAGAAAGCGCTGTTGTGATTGGTCAAAGACACTGGAATGGGCCAATCAGAGACAACATATAAAAATGCTATTTCATATTCCGATAAGGTAATGTTATCTGGTAATCTCGTTCAACGTCATGTTTTGTGTGTTATTAGCAAGAAGCGTGAGATAAGATACAACACAGAATGGAAACTACACGGANTTTTGTGTGTTATTAGCAAGAAGCGTGAGATAAGATACAACACAGAATGGAAACTACACGGACTCAAAAGAGGAAAAGCGTGCCGTATGACGCTAGTTTCAAGATTCAAGTCGCTGAATATGCTACACAGCATAATAACTGCAAAGCAGCTTCACACTTTGGTGTGAATGAGAAACAAGTACGGGAGTGGAGAAAGAGCCTGGGTGCCCTACAGGCTATGAAGAAATCAAGACGTACCAGTCGGGGTCCCAGTGCCCAATGCCCTGAGATGGAAGAAGCTCTTGTAACGTGGGTGGAGGAGCAAAGGCAACAAGGCTTCGGAGTATCAAGATTGGCCATCAGAATGAAGGCTCAGAAGATGTTGAAGGATGGGAGCTTTCCATCCACAGCTACATTTTCTGCTTCTGCAGGTTGGTGCACTAGATTTATGAAAAGGAATAACTTGGCTATCAGACAAAAAACGAAGATTAGTCAAAAGCTTTCCGAGCTGCTGGATAGCAAAGTTTTATCTTTTCAGAGATATATTATAAAGAAAAGGAAGGAATTTCAATATCCTTTATCCATGATTGGCAACATGGATGAGACCCCCATGTTTTTCGACGTGCCAGGCAGTCACACCGTTAATATTAAAGGAGTAAAGATGTTAATGATAAAAACAACCGGACATGAAAGAACGCATTTCACCGTTGTTTTGACATGCATGGCTGATGGAAGCAAATTGCCCCCAATGGTTATTTTTAAGAGGAAAACCAAACCAAAGGATACATTCCCCTCTGGTGTAGTGGTACATGTACACCCAAAAGGATGGATGGATGAAGACGGGGTAATATTATGGTTGAACAGTGTATGGATCAAAAGAAATGGTGCACTGCTCCGAAAACCCACTCTGCTGGTATGGGACCAGTTTAGAGCACATCTGACTGATAAGGTGAAGGCTGCGCTTGCAAGGCATCAAACCACTCCGGCAGTCATCCCTGGTGGTCTCACAAGCATGATGCAACCCCTCGATGTCTCCCTCAGTAAACCATTCAAAACTAAGGTTTGACAGTTGTGGCGTGATTGGCTGTCAGGGGGCGACGCTAAGCGCACTGCAAACGGCAACCTCTCCTGACAGGACTTGGTCACAGTGGTGTCTTGGGTCAAGGAAGCATGGGATTCCATCCCATCTGCAATGATTCAAAATTCATTTTTAAAGACATCCATCAGCAATGCTTTGGATGGATCAGAGGATGACGCCCTTTGGCTAGAAAATGAACAGGGGGATCAAGAAGAGGAAGAGGAGTCGAACATACCGGTCGACTGGGATGACGATCTTGTCAATGATGAGGGCACACATTACACAGAGCAGGACTGGAATGAACTCTTTGCCAATTCAGACAGGGAAAAGGAGTCCAGAAATGTCAGCTAATGTCGCCGTAGTTATGGTAAGCAGCTGCTGATTACCGTTATCAGTTATGCTAATGTTAATGTTAATAACAGTAGTTAATTACAATCAGCTGCTGTCATGTTTACCGCTATTATTTTCAGAAAATCAGAAGAATGACATGACAATACCCAGAAAAAACAATAATTTGTGAAGTATCTGGTAATATTCAGCGGTACCTTGTGATGTGATGTGTTGCGGGGGGATTTACCGGTAATCAATAAAGGTGTGGGACTCTTGCTGGAAGACGTGTGTGCTGTCTTGTCTGACAGCACACAATAAGGAATGATCACGATTTGCTAAATAAATAAAGAAATTGATGGAGCAACTTTGGGGGGGGGTCAGCTTATATTCGAGATCAGCTTATACGCGAGTATATACGGTAATAATTTTAAATTTCTCATTTTTAAAGGTCCCTGGTTGGATGCAGGACCTGTCCCCAGATGTCTCTGGAAGGACAGACAGCAGGACTATACAGTAGGTGATGTAGATCGTATCTGAGGTCTCTATGAACATAAACGGCTCCTTCACTCTCAGACCAACCATCCTCTTNTGTAGATCGTATCTGAGGTCTCTATGAACATAAACGGCTCCTTCACTCTCAGACCAACCATCCTCTTCATCATCTTCAGAGGAACGTCCTCTGTGCTTCAGATGGACGCTGAGACGCTGAGTCTGGTCCCGTTATTTCTCCTTGTTGTGATGTGACACCATGGTTACCGGAGGTCTAACATCGTTTCTGACTGACGAAGCCGTCTGGATGAACGATGAAACGTTTCAGACTTAAAAACTTGAATCCAGTTGACTTGACTCAGTTTTCATACATGTTTACTGTGTTTTTTATCGTGTAAACACAAACAGAATGCTGTCACGGTCATCAGATATTTGGTGAGCTTATGACAAGGCGATCATGTGGTGTGGTCAGTATTACCTGGCAGTCGATGCTGCCGTCACAGCGTAGGCTGTGCGGCAGGCAGGTGTAAATGCGGGTGTAGCGGGACAGACAGGGGAACTGGTTGAGGCTGCAGGGCTGGAAGGAGAACGGCGAGTCCATGCACAGTTCCTCATCAGAGTTATCGCCACACTCATCCATGGAGTTACAGCGCCACCAGTCCGGGATGCACTTCCCGTTAGAGCAGTGGAACTGGTCCACGTCACAGCTCGACACCTCCAGCTTACCTGCACAATCACATTATTGATTACTGATCGATGAGATATGTGACATGACATGAAAAAAGGAAAGCAATCTGTTCTTTAACCCAACCGCAAACTTGCGAATGGTTTTACCTTTACCTGTGATGTAGGTCAGTCTGAAGCCCTTGCCATTGAGGCTGTCATCTGAGTGGAAGTGGATCCAGACATGGTCCTGAGAGGAGATGTAGGGTGGTGGTAAGGAGGAGCCGCAGACCCGAAGTCCATCTAAGTTCCTGTAGGTGCTGATGGACATCCAGTCTGAAGAGCAACGATGGGAACCCTGAAGATCAAAGTCCTGGAAACTGCAGGAGGAGCATAACAAACAAACAGCCATAATTATTTGATTGTATAAGTTAAAACATGATTTTAATGCTGGCCTGAACCCTCAGTTCTGAACTCTTTTGTCATGTGACCCCTTACAGCAAAATCCACTTGCATCCCTGATCACAGCAGTTCAACTAAAACCATGATTTTTAAAGTCAGTTTCATGTCGGTAAGTTTGGAGAGCTGAAAAGATAAGTGTATTCAGTAAAAATAATAAAGATCATTTAAAATTTTCAGGAGGAAAAAAAAGTGCTTAAATCTGTGGAGCATAATGTCTTTACCCTTAATGACCTTATGGTGGGTGTGAGGAGAGCACACAGCTGTTTGTGGTGCTGTAACCATGGGAACAGCCTGCCTGTTACCTGATGGTGACAGTGTCTCCGGGTCGAGCTCTGATGTTCCAGCTGCAGTTCAGTCTGGGCGGATACTGGAAGGGCCAACCAGGACTGGTGATGACTCCAGAGGACGAGCGAAGGAGCTCCGCCACGTCTCCACAGGCTGGAGGAGACAGACAGGAGGACGCATTCAAACTATGACATCATCTGCTGGCTAAACACACAAATACTGTGAAACATCAAGAATCTCACAGTGAGCTAACCGTATCTGTGTTGTGTGTGTGTGTGTGTGTGTGTGTGAGAGATCTCACCATTAGAAATGCCTGAGACATAAACATTGTCAATCCTCTGAGAAGCAGCAGTGCATCCTGGTAATTAAAAAAAAAAAAATTTACACCAAGGGACACAAAAACAGGAAAAGAACAACAGGACGTCGATGGCTGATGCTAATACTGTTGCTAATGCTAATTCTAATGCTACTGCCAATACTTACGTTAACACTAATACTACTGTTTCTGTTATTGGGGAGACTACATAGCAATCAACCCTATGTTCTCTTCAGACAAACAAAATATTTTTAGTATTATTATTCCACCCTAATTTTTTTAGCATTCTACTACTTCCACATACTTCAACCTAGAAACTTCGAACCAACTTCATCCAATTCACCTTATGATCAACATGCGTGGAAATTTCAAATAATTTTCAAATCTTTCATATTTTCTGGAATATTTCAAGTTGTTACCCAAAATTTTCCCATTGGAAGGGAATGGAAAAATTGTTGAAAATTTCCAATCTTTCAGCCAACAACCACTGCTAATGCTACCGCTAACACTAACCCAACAACCACTGCTAATGCTACCACTAACACTAACCCAACAACCACTGCTAATGCTACTGCTGCTAACACTAACCCAACAGCCACTGCTAATGCTACTACTGCTAACACTAATCCAACAACCACTGCTAATGCTACTGCTAACACTAACCCAACAACCACTGCTAATGCTACTGCTGCTAACACTAACCCAACAACCACTGCTAATGCTGCTGCTAACACTAACCCAACAACCACTGCTAATGCTGCTGCCGCTAACACTAACCCAACAACCACTGCTAATGCTGCTGCTAACACTAACCCAACAACTGCTGCTAATGCTGCTGCTGCTAACACTAACCCAACAACCACTGCTAATGCTGCTGCTAACACTAACCCAACAACCACTGCTAATGCTGCTGCTAACACTAACCCAACACTAACCCAACAACCACTGCTATTGCTACTGCTGCTAACATTAACCCAACAACCACTGCTAATGCTGCTGCCGCTAACACTAAGTTGTTCAGTGTGTAATACAGTGTTATTACAGAGTGCACATGCCTGTCAGCATGCATTACATGCACCTGTTTATGCAGAGCTTAGCCCTAAACGGACTCTAGATGACAATGTGACAGAAGGATTTTATTCTAAAAGGTAAAACTTCCTTGGTGCAGCTTCATATATCGTCCAAAGAGTAAGAGTGAAAGTGAACGCACTACCATCTGGACAAACAGTGAAAGTATTTGACTGAGAGGAATTTACTTTTGCTTTCTATGCAACTCAGGAAAAGCATGTAAGAAACAAACAACAGCGCCATCTAGAGGCCATTGAGGGCTCACATTCCCTTTGTTTCCATCCCTGAAAAGTCTGTGATATTCATAAGTCTTCTGGATGAATTATTTCCAACTCTGGAAGGTATTCCACAGTTTTCAAAGTTACAGTTGATGTTTCAAATTACTCAGCAGCTTTTATTTTTTTCAAACACTTATTATTGGCTTTTCTTTGTGATTCCAGGTTTTTTAGGGTACTCCCTAATTTTCAGTTATTCTGAAATTTACGGGGATAAATCAACAAGATACAGTCACTGGACTAGAAAGTCAGTATTTTTATTATTATTTGAAGGCTGCTGATAACTATTATGTTTGGAGAACCTAATGAAGTCCCAAGTAACATGAATCTGAAATAACTATGAAAACTGGTAATGGTACTGAAGTTTTGGTAATAATAACAGTAGTACCATTATTACCATACACTCATTTTAACATCACATATTGAGGACCAGCAGGAGTGAACTTACCTGAGAAAATGAGCAGGTAGATGCAGCCCGGCGTCAGGGCCATAATACCCAGAGGCTCTCCGTGTCTGATGATTATTTCTTTTCAGCTAAACAAACACCAGCTGCAGGTTCTGACAGCCTCATATCATCCACAGATTGATGAATAAACTACTAACGCCTGAAAGCAGCTGACAGGTCAATGAAGTAACCTCACAAACTGTTGAAGCTTTAACTGTTAAAACGTGCACGCACACAAACAAACAAATACACGCGCACAAAATCTACTCTAACCTACAGACTGACTAAACTAACTTGTCTCACATCATACCGGAACACGGACCGGTCAACACTCAAAGACAAGAGGCTACGGTTAGCTCCGGCTAACAGTCAAATGTTTTTACTTTGTCTGACGAACTCTTAGTGGCTTTTAGCACTAAGTTAGAGTAAATCAAATAAATTAAACGTTAAAAATAAAAAAAATCGCTTAAAAACTAGATGTTCTGTCTGATTACAGTGTCTAACACATCGATGTTTGCTTATGGACGAGAAAACAAAGAGAAGCTAAAAGGGTAGCTACGCTAGCCTGACAGCTGTTAGCTACAGAGAATAAACAGAAGCTATCTGCTGATGCTAAGCTAGCTATCTGAGCAGTGGGTTACACAGAAGAGGCTAACCAGCTAACCGGCAGTTCAATGGAATTAATCAGTCTAAATACAATAGTTGACTAAATAACCCTTCTCCTCGAGAGGAATCCGGCTAATAAGCTAACATCAGTAACACTTGCTGTTTGGCAGGAACATGCTAACAGAGCTAAGCTGATAGCCTAGCCTGATCTCCTTCAAAACAAGGACATAAAGCCAGTGTGGGACACCTGAAACTAGCTAAACGGCGCCAGGCAGGGCGCTGCCGTGAGCTAACCGAGCCGTCCAGGTGTAGCGGGGCTCTGCTAACAGCTGGAAGCTCGCTCAGCGTGTCCAGCGGTGAAGTCCGTCGCCATTCACCGTTTCTCCGGTTAGCCTGAGCTGTTTGTGTCACTGAACGTCAACAGTCCGCAGGCCTGCAGCGGGAGGCGGAGCTTTTTATGTTAATGAGGCGTGTGTGTGCGAGAGAGAGAGAGAGAGAGAGAGATGGACATTTTTAATATGTGTGGGTGGGCGGGGCTGCGATAATGAATAACAATAACCAGATAGAGGGTCAACAACAACAACAACAACAACAACAACAACAATAATAATAATATTAGTTAGTGTTCACTCAGCTCATTCCTCCTCCAGCACTCCTCTGACTTCACTTTTGTTGCTTCCAGTATAAATCTGGATTTTTTTTTTTTTTACTTTCATTAAAGTCTAGTAAAGTAAAGGGGTCTAAAAGACATAACCAAAAGAAAAGCTCTTTTCTGATTTTGTAAGAAGAAAAACACTGGCATAATTTTTCTACAAGAAAGCCACTCTAATGTTGAAGGTGTTGTTTTTGAACTGAGGAATATGGACATAAAGCTTATTCATGGAACTTCCAGAGCAGCAGCCTTACCTAACCCATTCTCCTTAAACACTGTCAGGGTGGGTTATACTACAGCCTTTTTGAATTAAAATTAATTGTCACTAAGTTACAACAATGAAAAACAGAATAAATACTTAGAATAAATAACCTCAAACTCTCACATTCAGCAAATAACATTATAATTGGAGGAAACTTTAATTTAGTCCAAGATGAATTCCTGGATAGGTATCCTCCCAGAATCTTCATAAACCACCCAAATGCCACATTCACTAACTTCTGCAATGAACAAGGTCTAACTGATGTTTGGAGACATCTTAGTCCAGAATTAATTAAGTATTCATGGTTCAACTCAAATTATATGCAGAAATCGAGAATTAATCATTGGTTAATTGCAAACACTTGTTGGGATGTGACGTTAGCACTAATATCTCTGCTGACCACAGCATCATTAGTCTAAACATTAAACAGAGTTAACTCCTGCCTCCTTAAGAACAATGTTACTGACTAGAAATTAAATCACTTATTACACAGATCATAAACACTGAAGAGCTGTCCACACAAGTTAAAAAATGGGAGTTTCTAAAATACAAAATTAGGCAATTCAATATTCCATTTAATAAAAATCTTTTAAAAAATCTTCAAGAAAAAGAACTATTATCTGAGAACTAAATACATATTACAACAAACCTAACCCTAACCTTCAGAAGGTGACAGAAAATATGAAACCTTCAACCTAAATTAGTGAAATTTATATTCAGAAAGCCCAGGCATTTATTCAATCCAGAGCCAAGTATGCTTCTGTATACTATAGTATACTATAGTATTCTATATACTACAGTATACTTCTAGAGCCGCATACTTCTGTGGGCTTGAAAAAAGGAGACAAGAAAACATACTGTCAAATCACTAATTAATTATAAAGAAGTAACAGGCGAAAAATCAATCTCCTTAGAAATGTTTAAATTTTATAGCTCTAGATTCTCTAAAGAGGACTTTCTTAAACGACAATAAAGACCGTGTCCCAGCAGACTTCACGTTCAAACAAAATGCCGGAGGAGCTCGATGCCATCATTTCTCTGGTTTGGATGGTCTTACAGGAGGTTTTTACTGACATTTCTGGGAAGAATTAAGAGTACTGTCGTTTAGAGCTTTCTCTGAAATATCTGAGGCCTGTATACTCCCGCCCACAATGCGACAAGGAATTATTATCTCAATCCCACAACCTGGTAAAGACCAGATTAATAGAAAACAGAAGACCTATCACCTGTAGAAACTCAAACAAACTGCTCACCTATGCTGTCATAACTCGGCTTCAAACAGGAATTGCTGATCTGATTTCAGAAAAACAATCTGGTTTTCTGAGAGGGAGATCAGTTCCTAGTAACATAAGGCTGGTGTTGCTGAATACAGAGACATCATAGAGGACGATGGATTTCTTCTGTTTTTGGGTTTCTACAAAGCCTTTGACTCAGGAGCCCTTCTATCTTCTTGGTAATTGAACATTTTGGATCTGGAAGCAAATTTAGAAACTTTATGAGTGGATTATATCAGAATATCAGCAGCTGCCGATATTATTATTATTATTATTATTATTATTTATTATTATTATTATTAGCTACTGGCACCACACCCAGCTTTATGATCCATGAGGGGCCCACAGTAAAATATTAGCCATTTATTTAAAAAATAAAAAAAAAATGTAAGGAAATCAAGAAACTGAATGTGTTGGGAACAGATATTATAATTAGTCAACTAGCAGATGACACATTATTTTTGAAAGACGAACATCAAATTTCAATTGCAATTGAAAAAGTTACAAGATTCTGTAAGGCGTCAGGTTTACTGTTAAATCTAAATAAATGTGAACTATTTTTAATCCATGACTTAAAAGCAACATTCCCATCAAAACACAAATCAACCTTAAAGGATCAAAAGGTAAATCCATTTTTGAACATTGTAAACAAACAGAGTGTAAAGGAAAGCTAAATTCATGACTTCAAAGAGATTTATCAATTCTTGGTTGTATTTACCTGAAACAAGATGGAAACTTTATCCAGATCCTGAAGAAACTAGTTGTGCTGTCAACCATCAATGAGCCCATCGCCATGTCAGCCCATCGTTGTCATGGAGATGACGGGACGCTGAATGTGACTGGACCAAACCAAAGCAGAGCAGACGTTCTCACACAGACAGCGGAGCAGTCGGACATTAGGTCTCGCTTTCTCTGCAGAGAATTTTGACTCGTTTTGTCGCAGGGATGTGTAGCAGATAATACAAATAAAACATATGAAAAGTTAATATAATACAGATAATACAAATAAAACATATGAAAAGTTAATATAATACAGATAATACAAATAAAACATATGAAAAGTATAATTTGTTCAGAGCCCAGAGACAGTTGTGGTTCGGTCCAGATCTGGATTTTGAGGAAGACCGTTCTAAAACATTTCTCTACTAGAACTGAAAACTGAATTTTGTATATGTTTACCTCCTCTTGTGTTGTTTTACTTATTTAATTTTATATCCTTTTTCCCTTATTGTTATTAAAGTCAATTTCTAACTTGGTAAATTTATTATTGAAACATACACATGTTCAACCTCCTTTTGTTCCCTTTTTCAATTTTTGTAATCTAAACTAAGAAAGTTAAAATTGCCATTATTTGTTTCTGTACATATTTTAATAAAGTTCGGGAGAAAAAAGTAAACATGACGTCATACTGGGCCGCCCCGGGAATCTGCTGACATATTTCCTGAGCGCCGCTATGTGTATGTTTTTCTCCAAAACTTTATTTATATTACAAATACAAATAACAGGCTGCAAAAGAAATTGAAATAGTAAAAGCACCAGAGAGAGCTGCAGCCGGACGGTGTTTGTTAGATTTTAGAGCTGCTGTGTATGTGTGTGTATGTGTGTGTGTGCGTGTGTTCGCGCTGAGGGTGTAAACGCGTTAAAATGAGGTAAAATGTGTAAACGGGAGCAGATGTTCCGGGTTCTGCTGGACCAGCTTCTCTCGCAGCTCTTCGGGCTTTTTGAAAGAACCATCGGACAGTATGAAGAGGAGCTGCAGCGACAGCGCCGCCTGCTGGAAGCTCTGCCCCACTGTCCCAACAAGGAAGGTTTTTCTGCCTTTATTCTTTCTTACGGTTAATGTAAAGAAAGCAGGAGCTGCTGTTAGCATGTGGCTAACTGTTAGCTCCGGTCTGCCGCGTCACTGACGCTCAGAATGCCTGAATTGATTTATTATATTTTTGCTTCGTGCGCACGCGCACACATGCACTCATCTGTTAACATTAATAACAAATAAACCTATAGAATAACGTCTTTTTCTTTTCCGCCGCCCTCTTTGTTTACATTTTTTTCTGTCCGCGCAAAGCATCACGGTAGTTTACTCTGTTCTTTTCCCCAAAACGTTAATTTTGAGCACATGTATGTTAACAGTCATCATTATGTGGTTATGCAGATTTACAAAATGACTCAAATGCATACGCAGACAGAAAATGCTGAGAATCACAAATCAGACACGATTCCCAAAATATTCAAAAGAAAAAACACAGCAATAGGCCAGGGCTGACTGATAAGTGATGAGCCTTACTAAGAGCGGTTTCAGTACTTATTTTCCTCATAATCTCCTTCCATCACACACTTCTGCCAACCAGCAGTTCTCCACAGCTGATATGACATCATCATCTGAGAACAAAAGCCTTCTTCATGTTTGTGAAGCGGTGAAAGTCTGAGGTCAAATCAGGTCAAACGACTTCACAGCAACAATCACGGTCAGCCGTCTCTTCAGGGTCGTTGTGCTGCTGACTGTCCGTCTTCTCATGTCTTGTTTTTCTTCCCTGCAGACATCCAACAGGGACATGAAGACGAGGTTCATCCTGAGTGTGTCCCCAGTCTGGACCCAGAGTCCCCCTCCATTAAAGAGGAAGAGGAGGTGGTCTGGAGCGGTCTGGAGGGCCAGGAGGAGCCTGTGAGGAGTAAAGGCGAGACCAGCTCAGAGCCTGGCAGGCTGAACGCTCAGCGAGCACAAAAGCGTTCGGCGAAGCAGCAGCTGAGCGCAGCAGCTCAGCAGATCCTGGTTCTGTTTGAAAGAACCATCACTGAGTACGAGGGCCACGTTTCCTGTCTGAGAGAGGAGAACGAGCGTCAGGCCAAACTGCTGGATGCCATTTTAAACCCGCAGGTTCACTTACACAGAACAGGTGTGTTACTGATCAGAAGCCATGTATGGTGACTGGCTCTCAATACTAATTACCCATGATCCTCTGTGGCTGTTTCTATGGAGACGATTCATCCAGAACCCTGAAACCAGAGCTGCTGAATTGATCCAAAATGGATCCAGAATCAGAAAGATTTAAAGTGCTGAACGTGAAGCTCTGATTGGATGTTTAATTTATTTTCACATTTATACCAAAAAGAAAAATGCGAATTACATAAAAAAAAGGAAATGTGCAAAAAACCATCAAGGGGCTTATACAAGGCTTCAGCAGTGCACTCTGGGAGTCCTAGTTGACTTCTTCTCTCCTAAAGTTATGTTTGTAGTGTGTGACCTTTGACCTTTGTAAGAATAGTGTCTCATCTTCTACTTATGATTCAGCCAGAAAAGCTTTATGTCCGTCACAGTCTGAATCAAACTGTCAGTCTTTAGTGTTTCCCACAGGTTGAAAATTTACTGGTGGCGGTGGGAGGGTTCAGCAATAACCTCACCGAGAATTCAAGTTGTCGACGGGGACAGACGCGCACACGCACACGGATAGTGGAGCAGTTGGACATTCGGATTCGCCTTCTCTGCTTTCGCTTTCTTGGGGCCACCCAGTACAGCCTATGTGTGACGGGTGGGTTCCGGAGGAGGACTCAAATGCAGGCTCAGGCAGTGTATGAGGAAGAAAC
>VXCM01008567.1:0-28327 GCA_014773175.1 Lucifuga dentata
GACTATTTAAAGCCGATCTCGACTATAAGCCGACCCTCCAATTTTGACCTGCAAATTTAGCTTTTTTAGAGAAACGCGTATATAAGCCAATCCCCCCAAAGTTGCTCCATCAATTAATTTGTTTAGCAAATTAGCCTACCTTTTTTTCTGGGTATTGTNCCCAAAGTTGCTCCATCAATTAATTTGTTTAGCAAATTAGCCTACCTTTTTTTCTGGGTATTGTCACAGAATGCCTGTGACTTTCTGAAAATAATCTACATACTGGTAAGCAGCTGATTACATAACTAACATTAGCTATAATAATGGTGAGGTTTTTTTTTTTTTTTNTTTTTTTTTTTTTAAGGATCTCACCCATTAATTGTTTTCAGTAGTTATCTTGTAGGATAGAACAGAATAGCTTCATTGTCATTTTACGTAACATATAATGAAATTACAGGTGCTTCTCCCTTAGTGCAGAAATATAAAGTATAAAAAAGAATAAAAACAACTTTGTACACATCTATTTAAATTAAATTTACACAGCTAAAAGATAAATATACTTATCAAAGTGTAGGAGTACCTGAGTCAATGCGGGTCTGTCTATGTGCTGGAACATTCAGCGATATGGAGTTTTGTAATTCCCTCAGCAGACCCCCTGATGTTGTTACATCAGTTTATTAGTTTAGCAAATTACCTCTTTTCCTGAGTATTGTGTAGCAATGACACTCCTCTGTTATATTATTTTGTTTTAAAACATTCCTTTTATTGTGAAAATAACATATTAATGTAATGGAGGTGTAACTCAAGATATAATGTTATTAAAATGTTTGTGAAATCCCTTTCACAAACTATGCATAAAGAAGACGATTGACATAACAAATACAATACTAACTGTCTGACCAAGTCACTACTAAGGGTTAATTTTTCTTGGTTGTTACTGAGTGGTTTGATGGGCTTGCAAGTGAGCCAATCGGTGAACCTTGTGAGTCCATGAATCGACCAATCAGCTATCAGCTATCAATAACTCCGGTTACATTTCCCGACTTCCGGTTTTTGCTGCTGTAACGTGAGCGTAGGAGGTTGCATTTATCCACTTGGTAAGAGGAGAAACGATATTTCATGAAATCAAACTAATTTTAAATTGATATTGCCCATACTGATTTATGCCTTGTTGTAACACAGAACATAGGAGAGCTGTGCCTGAATCCACTGTCATCGCGGAGCTAAAGGCAGCGAATTCCACTTCAGCGGTGAGTTTTTACTTAGCCTGCTAGGCTAACGGTGAAGTCGCTAGCATTCATGCTAACTGCCATGTTAAGGTGCTAATTGTACAAAGCTAGTGTGATTCTGTCTATTGCCTGTGCAAAAGCTAATGATTTTGTCTGTTGGTTATGAAAGGAAATGTTACCTTTCCATGAATGTCCCAGCACATAGACAGACCCGCATCGACTCAGGTAGAGGATAATTACTGAAAACACGTAACGGCGGTTGCTGACTATGGGTGTTTTGTTGAAGGGCTGAGGACACAACTGTTGAATTTAATTGTGTTTTACTTGGGTTTATGGTGATTAAGGAGGCAAAGTTTTAGTGCATTCTCTCCACTGTTACCGGTACAGCGAGGGATATTTGAGCACATGAATGTCTTAATGCCTCTAAGTTACAATACTGTAGTTAAAGTCCTGTGGGGAAATAATACAACTTGATAAATGTTTGCTTGCACTTTATGCAATATATGCCATTTTATTTATGATAGTTATTAATGTAATTAATAATTCTGTGAAACTTGAATTAGATTTTTTTTTTTAATATAAAAGCTTGTCTATTAATGTAAATACAGTTTTGATACCTGAGGGAAGAAATTCAGGAATTGCAGTACAATGAAAATGAGATTTTGATATGCCTTATGGGTTTACTGAAATATTACGCTCATTTTATTTTCACAGTAGCCTGTAGCAATTGATTTGATTACAGAATGGTAATTGAGAGAAATGATCTGGCCTTATTTACAGGTCTGGTTTTGGTAAAGGGTTGGAAAGCATCGGACAGCCCGAGGTCCTCTCCATAGAGCAATACGGATCCATGAATTCCAGACATCCTCAGACCCCAGAGAGTCAGAGATTCCAGTGATTCCAGATTTCATAGATTCCCAGTTCAGTTGGCTGGGTGGCGAGCCGGATCGTGGCTGTGACTTTGACTTTAGATGGATTTCCCCTTCCTCGCTCATGGTGTGGTAGGACAAACACTGACACAAATTCATAAGGGAACCAACGGTTGAAAGAACTGAACTCAAGGGATTACACAGGTTTTATTTCTGTGCGCACTTTATTATTTTAGTTTGTTATTTTTCATTCCTGTCTTTTATATGTATGTATGAACCATACTTTTGTGTGTTTAATACACTTGTTCAAACTTTCATTCTGGTTTGGAAATTCTCTTTATTGATATTCTNTTTTGTGTGTTTAATACACTTGTTCAAACTTTCATTCTGGTTTGGAAATTCTCTTTATTGATATTCTCTGGCTCTTAACAACCTAGTTTCTTCTGATATTGGTCCACATTCACATTGTCGAGAACCTATAAGATCATATTCAACTACTATAAGCTGTGACACTACTGTAGACTATTACTAAACTATAATAAGGCCTACAATTGTCATTTTCTGTGATTTTCTGAAAATAATCCATGTACGGGTTGTGGCTGTTTAGTTATGTACCTCACCACACCTCATGTTTTGTTGTTTTGATTTTGAAAATAAATAATCCACAAGAGCGCGATGTTATCATTCCGGTGTGCGTCAGGAAGAGAAGCCCCGTTAAAGTGGTGAAGTTTTAAAACAGCCACGACCCGTACATGGATTATTTTCAGAAAATCAGAGGAATACATTTGGCCCTGAGAGAGAGAGAGAGAGATTTATTATGAAGTGCCGTATAGGACAAAAATCATGTTTCGATCACACACATGCTGGTGTCACCACGCATATTGTACTAACAAGCACATACCGTGCACATACATACTAGTGTAACCACACACATCAATAGTATGATCATGCATATCGCATAGACACTACTACACCCGCAGATTACACGTGTGAATGAGAGCTCATCATACTGTTGAGTTGTGCGAGTTAATATATGTCTGTATTAGAGTCGATACATATGTGAATGAGAGATCATACTAGTCTGTGTGAGAGGCAGTAATGTCACGGAAGAGGCGGGGGCTAAAACCGGAAGCACAAGAATTAGCAAAAACCAGAATAAAAGCCTAATGTAACTAAGATGATTACTATTACAGTACCAAAGTAATGGAACAAGTATTTGAAATTGAATAAAGCAGCCAGCCTTTGCGAGTGGTGCATACAAATATTTGAACTTCAACATCTCAACTTTTGAATTTCAAAATATCAAGTTGTGTTGTAATGTGATGTAGTGTGCGAAGTATGCGAAGCAATTCACAGGCAGTTGTTCTTCTTACTCTTTATTATTATTATTATTAGTATCATTGTTATTATTATTATTATTATTATTATTATTATTAGTATTAGTATTATTCTGCTTCCACCCCCTTTTTAGGCACTTAACTACTTCAGCATACTTCAACGTATTCAAACCATTCAAAGTTCAGGCTGTTCAGAAAATTTTCAGCAAGTGTGCTATGACTTTTGGTATTAAAATTCCTTATAATTTCCGAATTTCAGCATTTTTCAGGAAATTTTCCCCATTCAAAGTGAATTGGAGGAGGTTTCAAATGTCCTTCAACCATTCCTCTCTTCAACATTTATAACTTCAGCATACTTTCAGCTAGAAAAATAATTTAACCATTATTCAGATCAGAAGACTTTCAGCTTTCATATACTAATTCAGCATTTTCATGCCTTTCATGGTTTTTGAGAAATCACGAGTTAAAAAATTCATGATTTTATGTCAAATTTAGCGTTTATAATGAGTGTGTATGGGAACATGACTGTTAGATCAGAGTGGGAACCAGCTGACAGCTGATTGGCTGAGCTGCCTCCGCTGTGCTTCTGCTGTTGTGATTTTAAAGCAAAAAATAAAATTCAGCTTGTCATATCTTCCACAGATTTTGCACAAAACCAATAAGTTTTACATCAAAACGTAGCTACAAGTTTCCTCTCTCTGTAAATATGAACATTTACATGTAAATGTAAAGTATTTCTGAAGTACAAGCCTCTAAACACAGACAAGGACCTTTTTCTCTTCATTCGCTCCAATGTTAAATTTTCCAGAAAAAAATCTCAAAAACAAAATTCGTTCACGTATTAAAACTGCCAGTACTCCATCAATTTTCAGAGTTTTCACGAAAGTGTTACATGTACTTCTTCCCCAAATCCTTCTCTTTCTAACGGTGTATCACTTTCTGACAGCAGATATTCGGTCATGGAGCAACATTGATTTGTTTGAGGACTGGTAATCGAGTTTTCTGTGAATCTTGACTCAGAGGCTGTGTACAGCTCCTTTTTCCCGCCCTTTCCGCTGTAGGCAAAGATCAAAGGATCCACATAGGCAGGCTATCAGTACACAGAAGAGCACAATGCTGCCTGCTGAGTGTATTAAAGGAGCATGCTGGTGATTTCAGAACCACTATTCAGTTAATAACTTTGGATATTAACGTCATACAATCAAAATTCCTTTTGAAATGGAAACCTTAGACCTCCATTCATCTATCATTAATGATTCTAACAAATTAAAGGATCATCCTGGTGATTTTTAAACCACTTTTTGTGTCTAACTTCAGAAATAAACGCATACAGCTAAATTCCTTTTTAATTGGATTCCTTTGGTCTCCTTGCATCTGTCATTACAGATTCTGACAAATTAAAGGAGCATGCCGGTGATTTCAAAACCATTTTCAGTTAATAACTTTGTAAATTAGTGTCATACAGTCAAAATTCATTTTGAATTGGATACCTCGGGCCTCCATGCATATCATTAAAGATTTCAACAAATTAAAGGAGCATATTGGTGATTTTTAAACCACTTTTCAGTTTAACTGAAACCTAACTACTTCCACATGCTTCAAGGAAGGAACTTCAAACCAACTTTATTGTGTTAAGCTTGACTTTCTCCTTAAGGGGTGTCAACAGATTATTCCCATCTTTCTTATTTTTTTTTAATTAACTTCATTTTTCCTTCCACTACAGATTTTCAAAACTCAACTATTTCCACATGCTTCATGGTAGAGACTTCAAAGCAAATTCATAATGTTCATCTTAATGAGACCATTAATGAATCTTAATGGAATTTTCATATTTTTCTTACTTTTCAAAATATTCAGCCTTACTTAAGCATATTTTTTTCAGTTTTAATGTAACAATTACACATTAAACTGCATGGAGCATTCAGTGTGACGTGACATCATCTCTTTCAGCTCACGTCACCTATTATACTCTTACACTACAATTCGAACAACTTCATCTTTTCAAGCAAGGTTCAATCAATTTCAAGCTATTTTTAATCAGTTTCAAGCAATGTGAAGCACAAACTTTGTCAAATGGCAATCACAGGCCGCAGTTCCGCAGGAAATGCAATTCTAGCTTAATCTGGTAGCTCAGAAGTGTTACATTTAATTTTAGTTTTTAATTGTGTCATTTGGTGTGTGGGCCTAATTTATTATTTAATGTGCTGCCTCCTGCTGGACATTTAGAGAATTGCAGCAAACGTGCATGATAGCTTGTTAATGACAAATAATACAATATTTTGGAATATTTATGTTACAGTATTGGGCGGCACGGTGGCGCAGTGGTTAGCACTGTTGCCTCACAGCAAGAAGGTCCTGGGTTCAATTCCCGGCTGGGGCTGGGCCTTTCTGTGTGGAGTTTGCATGTTCTCCCTGTGTCCCGTGGGTTCCCTCCAGGTACTCCGGCTTCCTCCCGCCTCCAAAGACATGCATGTCAGGTGAATTGAGAATTCTAAATTGCCCGTAGGTGTGAATGAGGGTGTGAATGAGTTTGTCTGTCTCTGTGTCAGCCCTGCGACAGACTGGCAATCTGTCCAGGGTGTGCCCCACCTCTCGCCCTATGACCGCTGGGATAGGCTCCACCCCCCAACCCCCCGTGACACTCAACAGGACAAACGGGTTTAGAAAATGGATGGATGGATGGATATATTACAGTATTACAATAGTTAGAGGTCCACAGCGTATGTACATTTTTGGCAGGTGCTTAAACATGCAATTTAATCTCTAAATTAAATATATTTTTTTCTTTTAATTTAGCATATTCTAGGTGTCTCCTCTAAACACTCCAGTGCCAGTTTACCAAAACTTTATTTTTTTGTTTGTTTTAACTGTAACTGATAACTGACAGTGATGAAATAAAGTAATTATAAATAAATAATAATAATAAATAAATAAATTTAATTTCATTGATTTTCATCCAGGTAACTATATAAGACAACTACATCCTGCTTTATTGCACCACTTGTAAAGGCTGTGGTGGAATTTCAAATACTTGTTCCATTACATTGGTACTCCAATACTAATCATCTCAAATATTGAACAGTCTCAAATATACACATAGTAGTTAAGGCTGACCTCAGCTTTGTGTGTAATTCTTAGTGTAACATCAACAATAACTAGCAGCCAAATAAATCTCCACACATGCTTCTATTCTGGTTTTTGCTTATTCTTGTGCTTCCAGTTTTAGCCCTGCCTCTTCTGTGACATTATTGCCTCTTGCACACACTATGATGGTCTCTCATTCACACATGTATTGTCTGTGTATGCGTGCTTTCATACATGTGTGTGTGTGCGATATGACATTCATGCATGCACTTATAGTATAGTATATGCGCGCTTTCATATATGTGTGTGTGTGTGATATGAGGTTGTTAGCGTGTGAACGAAAGGTGATTTTTGTCCTATACGGCGCTTCATAGGACAGCTCACACCATGAAATAATGTTTAGAAGTTGTGAAGAGTTTGATCATTTCACTGAGAATCAACTCATCAGTTCTAATCAGCAGCCATGTGTGTGTAGTTATTGTGCAAATTGTAGACAAATGTACTTTTTTTGCACACGTGCCAAAACGTGCAGTTTGCTTAAATGAATAACAAATTCAGATCTGGTNTACTTTTTTTGCACACGTGCCAAAACGTGCAGTTTGCTTAAATGAATAACAAATTCAGATCTGGTGCGAAGAAGAAAGTAATTGTTCAGAGAAGTGAACTTGTGGATTTGAAAAATAATAATTGTCGCTAGAGAGCTACCACTAACAAAATGGAAATTCTGTCCCCCACTGAAGACACAAACACCACCAATGTGTTTCATATTGAAACTCCTCTGTCTGGTAAGCAACAATAAACGAGGTTCACTTGGAGGTGTAAATACTACAGTACTGTGGGACACAGGTTCACAGGTTTAGATAGGGAAAATAGCTGGAAAAGAAACTACCTACCTGATGTTGACATGAAACCAGTGGAGGAACTGCTTGGAGAAGGTGCCCTCGATCTCTCAGCTGCTAATGGAACAGAGATTCCATATGAAGGATGGATGGGTGTTGAATTCACGCTGTCTAAAAATGCTGTAGCAGGGATGAGTGAGGAAACCGGTCCCTTGCCAATTCTGATTGCCAGTAGTGACCTCGAATGCCCCATTATTGGTTTTAATATGATTGAGGAACTGGCACTGAAACAACAGCCACACAGGTCACATGGTACAAAGACTGTGTTCAGCATTGAAAGTAGGTCACAAAAGAGCACGAGCTGTTCTAACTGTCCTGAAAAAGCAAAAGTGCAACATTGGACCTCACATAGGCCAGACTTGGCAGACAACCTGTGATAATTCCAAAATGCCAATCAGTGAAAGTGGAATGTAGAAATCTGAATAAAAGGATACCGAACGGGTCACGTGATGTTGGAGCCAAACCAAGATTCACCATGGCCTCCAGGTCTGATGATTAGAGAACAGTTGATTAAGCTTCCACAAGAAGACAACAGTAAAACTAGAGTGACAGCTGAAAACACAACAGACTTTGACATAACTCTCAATGGCCGAACAACTTTGGGCTGGTTACATGGTGTCAATGTGGCCTACCCACTGGAGATGAGAGCACTGGACAGCGAGGAGCCCCAACCATTTGGCTGTTGGTGGGCACATAAAGTGGATAATCCATCCAGATTCAAAACAGCGAGTCATGGGATCCACCAGTGGTCCTGAGTCACCTGTCAGAGAAGCAGAAGCAAAAAGTACAACAGGTGCTCCGGGAAGAGTGTGATGTGTTCGCAAAGGATGATTGGGACACAGGATGTGTTCCAGACCTTAAAATGGATATACAACTAAAAGATAACACCCCTGTGCAGAAATCATATAATTCAATCCCGAGACATCTCTATGAAGAAGCAAAAAACCACATTCAGGACCTGTTAAACCAAGGTTGGGTTCAAAAGTCACACTCACCTTATTCCTCACCAGTCGTGTGTGTCAGGAAGAGGGATGGAAGTCTGCGGTNAAAGTCACACTCACCTTATTCCTCACCAGTCGTGTGTGTCAGGAAGAGGGATGGAAGTCTGCGGTTATGTGTCAACTACAGACAACTTAATGAAAAGACTGTACCTGATCAACATCCAATACCAAAGATACAAAAAATCCTGGAAAACCTGGGGGGCAATTTCTGGCTCACAGCGCTCAACCAGGGGAAGGTTTGCCACCAGGGCTTCATGAGTGAGAAAAGCAGAGTTCTTTTGGCTCTTAAAAGGGCTGTTGTGTGTTTCTCTTTCCTAATTGTACTCAGCAATGGGCTTTTTGGAAGTGACGTGTTTTGTAACACAAAAAGACCCACGAGCACCAGTCCCTTTCACTTGAGTCAAGGCTCCCTCTAACACCAGTATCTTTACAGCACGGTTTATGCGGGCATTGCTCCTTTTAACGTTAAAGCCTTCTGCAGCTATGGCCTTCTTTATTTCTTGTAAAGATATTCTGCTGCGCTCCCTGTATGCAGACACAGCTTTCATAATTCGCTGAGAGATGGTAGTGCCAGACTTTGAATGGCTAGGCACTTTGGCCTGCATCGGAGCTGTAGAATGCTGAGACTTTC
The DNA here is from genome assembly GCA_014773175.1 of Lucifuga dentata. Classification (NCBI taxonomy): domain Eukaryota; kingdom Metazoa; phylum Chordata; class Actinopteri; order Ophidiiformes; family Bythitidae; genus Lucifuga; species Lucifuga dentata. The sequence continues at coordinate 9,030 of VXCM01008567.1, forward strand.
TCATCAATTTAGCATGCTGGGGAGGGTTGATCCACCGTGGAGACTTGACAGGTGTTGCAGACCTGGCTGGTGAGCCCAGTGAGTGGAAAGCGGTTTGATCCATTGCAGTAACCTGTCGCAGAGACTGGAAAGTGACTATTAGCAGAGCAAACAGCAGAATTTCAACACACCACAAGAACTGTATAGACTCAATTCATGTTGTTGCAGCAGGAATATGGTGACGTGTGTTTTCTCCTCACCAAAAAAATCTCCAATACAACATATTTTGAAATTGTATGTATTACAGTAGTGTTTTAAAATTTTAGTGATTGAGGAAAAAAAACCTTTGAACTGATAATGTTCAACGGTCTTATCAACATAACTTTTCCAAAATACTAGTATAGAAAATACACATTGTACAGATTAATCTAATTAACAAACAGTTTAAGAAATATTTACAAATCTATTTAGTGGAACTCATCTGAAAAATATATTTAAAATTTATTTCTGATGCGTTGTGATGCTGTTGATGATTATGTTATGATAATGACAGTTAAGATGTTCATTCTCAGCAGATCCCCATAGCAGGCACTTGTGTTTAATAACCTGTCACTAACATCTACTATTATCGCCCCCTGCTGGCCACTTGACACTACAGCACCTTATCATAAACAAAGATCTTTCAAAATGCTTTACAGATAGAAAATTCGTGAAATTTAAGTACAGAGCAAGTTTACACATAAACAGATATGTTAAGACAGAGTAGAATTAAAAAATCAAAAAAAGCATAAAACCAATTAGTTAAAAGCAACAGAAAAAAGAACGGTCTTTAATTTGGTTTTAAAAATAGTTACAGTTGGGGAACATCTTATAATAAGGGGAAGCTGATTCCAGGAGAAAGGATGGGTTTGATGTAAATATTGGGAGAGAAACATGAAAGCAGAAATTAGATAGGGAAGGACACAAACACTTCCACTCAGTAGACTACACTCTGAAATGAATAGATGATAGCCATTAATTTGTTATTCTATGTGTATGATTGCTGGAAAGTAACTGTCGAGTACCTGCAGCACTCTGCGAGAGAGATCCATCAGCTTCCTCTTGTACTGGGCAATCTTGGCCACCGTGGTCGCCTGGTTCTTCTGNAGAGAGATCCATCAGCTTCCTCTTGTACTGGGCAATCTTGGCCACCGTGGTCGCCTGGTTCTTCTGTGGTCACTGATGTAGTCAGAAGACAATGTGGTTGTGTCCAAAAGTCCTATGTTTTTTTTCTTTTTGTTTTTTTTTGTTTTTTTTTTTTACATTTAGAAAACTAAGACAAGCAGCAGCAAAGCAGATTTATGACTTACATCCACTCTGGTCTGGTGCTGTTTGGTCATCTGCTCCTGGGTCTGCAGCCTACGAAGCAGCTCCTTAAAATTCACCAGAGGATTACACAGGGATGCACAGGGATTAATCTGGGAAAAAAAAAAAACATTAAAGACGATCAAGACAACAGACCTGCCCATGTGCTGAACTATTTTACTTGTGTTTTTAACCAAAAGCCGGTTCTGTCAAGACTGCAAACTTGAGTTTGAATCAGTTGAGAAAATGGAAACATGTTGCTACATAATTTTACTATACTGCCTGATCAGAGTCAATTTCTATTACTATAGTTTGGTGTAAGTATAATCTGCCACTTAAAATGTCAACATTTTAGCTATTACTCTTTTGGTTACTATTACCCACAATCCACTAATGCTCTTAAGCAGCTTACTTCTCAGGGTCAGGGTTGTCCACCTTGGCCTGCTCCCAAATTATAGGATCCACACCTGATAATACAAAACACCCGCACACACACACACACACACACACGTTTACCATCAGGANATCCACACCTGATAATACAAAACACCCGCACACACACACACACACACACACGTTTACCATCAGGAGCGTTTTGCAGCAGCTGTTTGAGCTGTGCTGGAGAGAGCTCCGTGCGTGACAGACACGGACACTCCAAGCTGCATGAGTTGAGCCTTGACGTTTGGCTGCTCCACGTAGCTGAAGAGCGTGCTGGCAGGGATCCGTTTGGAGGTGCCATTAGGAGAACATTCCACCACAACCACATAAATCACCACCTCTGTCCAGCGTGCAGGAAAATAAAGATGAAGAAGATGAATTTAAATTGACAACTTGCTCTTGTCGGTAATGATCGTTCATTGATATTTTTGAGAAACACACCGGCCATTTTGCGTGCTTGAGCCTAATATATTTGATTGTCATACGTTACATTACTGACAATCATTTCATAAAGGACAAAACTGTATTTCAGCTTTCCTGATATTTTGCAAAATGTCTTAGTCTTTCAAAATCAAATATTCAAGTGATACACCCACCTTAAAAATCCATGTTTCGTCTGCTAACAGTTACACAGCCATATGAAGTCACGGTCCTTTAAATTTTCGATACATGCGGGTCTTCTTTTGGGACTATATTCCCCAGTGGAGACGTACATACACTCCGTGCTTTTTATTGCACTTAAATACATTTTTTTTCTGTGTAGTTCTGCAGTGGATTCAGTNCTCCGTGCTTTTTATTGCACTTAAATACATTTTTTTTCTGTGTAGTTCTGCAGTGGATTCAGTAGTGAATCTGAATAAGTGAATCTGATTGGACAGTCTGCTCCGTGAAGCACGCCACATCATTTATCTCTGAGAAATACAAAATTGGAAGATGATGCTAAAACCATGAAGTGTGTTCTTCCTGGATGCGAAAATTCTTACAGCTGTTACGATATGGAACAACTGCATTTTCATACTTTTCCTACTAAATTTGAACAGCACAGGCTATGGCTAACTGCAATCCAACATCCAGAGTATGGTGCCAGGACACCGGTGGCCACAATACAGTTGTTACGAGTTTGCAGCGATCATTTTACCGTTCAGATCATTCCATGCTTTTGATTGAGGTTAAACACTAAAATTACGTAACTTCACAAAAACACCTGAATACACGTCTTGTCTGCAGTGATGGATCACCTATCCCAAGAAAGTTTTAAATATCAACGAGTTGATACAAGTTGATTTTAATGGTGCACCAGAATGAAACCAATAATGAAACCAACTGAAACCAATAATGGTCTGGAAGATAGGAAATTTATTTTAAATTCACCGTTCCAGTAGTTTGCTTTGGGAAATGATTGTCAGTAACATTATGTGTATGAAAACTGAATATATATTAGGCTCAATTTCAAACCTGCAAGATGGCCGGTATGATCCCTTAAAGTATCTGCAAATATCTGTGAAACTCTGAAATAGAATGTGTGTGACACACTAAAGAAGCTTACNAAAGTATCTGCAAATATCTGTGAAACTCTGAAATAGAATGTGTGTGACACACTAAAGAAGCTTACTTGTCATTAGAAAGGGCTTTGACACCATCTACATTGACAGTGAGTGTCTGGTTGCTGCCCAGGATCTTGTGAAGCGGCTGTGCTTGGACATCAGCCCTCCTTCTTATTGCGAACCAGGACCACAAGACCATCTTCATCCTTACTTACAGGGATGCAGCTGTTGCCCACTGCCTGGGAAGCACAAGACAACTGTTAGTCACACCTATGCAGAGTGAAACGGTATAAAAAGATCGGACTTAGTTGCAGAATTTTAGTATTTGAAGACAGACACACACACACATCAAATGGAACCAGCCTGCAGCTGGTTCCATTTGGTGAGAATTGAATCGTGCTCACCTCCTAACAATGTGGGAGCCGACAAAGCTGTGACCTGCTGGTACAGCCGTGTGGGCTGAGCCTGACCCTGCTGCTGCGAACAATCCACCTGGAGACAAAAGGACAGGTATGGCGGTGAGACATGTAAGATAACATTCCTACTTTATACATTTTCTGATAAATGTTTTTGAATGCATCATCGAGGAAAAACTAGTCATTTCAAAAATTTTGTTTTTGCAATGTTAAAGTAAATGACATATTACCAGATTTGGAAATACTTTAAACTTTACATGCTGTGATTGGTGAAGATGTTGAAGCTGAAATCTATAATTTTCTGCTCACTGTCGCCCCTCTGCAATAGTAAGAGGGTTTCAGGCAGAGTTGTGGAAGGCTGCATGAAAGCTGCCTTTTGTATTTCAATCTGACTTCACTAGCACTGTGACGACAGGTGACACTTTTCAAACCAGAGTAATTGTACTCCACCACACAAACAGGCAAATTAATGATTTATCGATTGAAACACATTACAGATACCAGCTTTGAATTTCTCCTTTAAGGGCTGTTTTCTGAAACTCATTTCTGATCATCTCACTAGAGCTCCCATATTTGAAAGGCTGCTCTCTCACCTTGCTGCTGCTGATTTGGCTGGATATTAAAGCCTCCAAATCCCCTAGGCGCTGGTTGTTCCTAATCCAGCTCCAAATCCTGATGTCCCAGCAGCAGTCCCAGTACCAAGCCCAGAGGAGAACCCAAACTNAATCCAGCTCCAAATCCTGATGTCCCAGCAGCAGTCCCAGTACCAAGCCCAGAGGAGAACCCAAACTCTTTGTTCTGTGTGTTATCAAACAGACTCCCTAAAACAGAAAAATTAGCAATAGTCTATACATACAGTAGTACAGTTGTAGAGATCAAGAATATTGCAGAACAAATGGTAACATAAATAAGATTTTTATTTTTTTTTGTTAAAGATTTAAATGAATCTGTAATTACTAACCTGTGGTGTTAGAGGGAGCTGCAAAGCTAAAAGTTGACCCCTATGCAGCAGCTGATGTTGTAGTTGCCCCAAACCCTCCAAAAGCGCCTAAGAAATGAAGCACATTATGACAAATAAAGGAGGGGACATGAAGCAGTGCTAAAAAAATGGAGGAAAGAGAATAGAGTGAGATGGCTAATCACGTGACAAATGGAAGAAAGGCATATCATGGTTTAGCTTTCAAGATCATTAAAAGAAGCTGAAAAGTCATATTTCAATCTAGCTTTGCTTTTCTGTCTTACAAAGAAAGTGAAGGTATTGCCTTTTACAGGGATGAGAGATGTGTGTTTAATTTACAGCAACATATTTTGTCTCACATGCAAATGGAAAGAACAAGCCATGATGTTTTTATAAGACAATTCAACATGAGACATGGAAAAGCACTGCACCACACAGATATGAAAATGGATGAAAAATGTGTTCAGACTGATCAATCAATCAAAAAGTTCATCTACCTGTGCTAGCCAGGCTATTAACAAATTTGAAAGCTGTGCCAGTGGTAGCTACTGTACCAAAGCCACCCATATTATAGCTGACTGCTGCTGGGTTGGCATTTAAACCAAATCCCCCAAAACTAAACCCACCAGCTGTGGTGTTTCCAGCTCCCAGCCCGCCAAATCCTGCAGCCAGCGAGAAGAGAAAATGACATGGAGGACTTAAATGACAGAAAGAACAGCCCAGGATGAAATCAGCTGTTGCAAATACAGTCATCAAGTGCAATTAAAGAGACAGGACTAATCAGGAATAATATACAAAATCAGAGCTAACAGCTATGCTCTGTTCATAACCTGTGTGTCTTCCCAGTGGTGGTGGTGGAGCCAAAAACCAAATCCAGTGGCTGGTGCAGCANCCTGTGTGTCTTCCCAGTGGTGGTGGTGGAGCCAAAAACCAAATCCAGTGGCTGGTGCAGCAGTTGTGGTGGTGGCCGCTTCAAAACCAGGGGCTGTAAGAGCTACGACACAAGAAAGGTTGGAATGCAACATTTAATCAATTAACTTGCATCTAATTCCATCTAATTCCAGACTTAAAACAACAACAGAAATACAAGTTGATTCACAGTGTAAGGTTAACGTCTGAGTAAAATACACAGAAAGATGCCAAATTAATTGAAGCAACATACCTACTTAAGTTATTTTCAAATTCCAAAAGTAAGATTTGCAGTTGCTAAATTCACACTCATGGGTTTTTAAAAAACACACTAAAATATTCCATCTTTCAGCATCTACTGGTGTTGTGCTGAAATCTGCATCCCCACTGTAAATAACTTTCTGAAGGTGAAGGGATGAAATCAAGTTAACAGCACAAATTTGGACCTATTTGGATATGACAGGGTGAGTTTGGTGAATGTAACCCCTCCTCAGGGCTGAGAAAGGAGGGGATGATTTTTCGGCAAGTACCTCCTCTACTGAGATCTGCATCCCCAGTGTAAATAACTTTCTGAAGATGAAGGAATGAAATGAAGTTAAAAACTCACATTTAGGGTTATTTTTGTGTGACAGTGTGAGTTTGGTGCATTCAAGTCTTTTCAGGAGTGAGAAAGGAGGTACGGTAGAAATAATGAATAAAAAAAAAAAGTGGAGGACTGATTCACTGTAGGCATTATTGTTATTGCCTCTTAGAAGTGCCATGTTTGTTAAAAGTTATTAAAAGGAATAAATATTGTCTTGGATTACATATATGGTCCAGTGTGCACATTCCGGCACAACACCGGCACTACAAAACCACAGTCACCAGTTAACGTGGACACTTGTTAATCTGTAACACTGGTACATAGGTGGATCAAATTAAACACACAGACCACCATCCATCCCTGACAGTTATGTTTATTTTAGGACATTGTTCCGTGGGGGTCACAGGTCTGGACTTACTGCCGAAGCCAGAGGAGGCGGTGGTGGTTGTGGCGATACCTAAACCCAAAGCTGTAGAGCTGTGGTTTGAGCACCAAATCCAGACGTGCCTTCAACAGAAAAACAAAAGGTGGCATTACTTTATAGCTAACAAGGTATCAATGAATTCACATGATGCTAGCCCAAACTTTCGTTTAAACAGAGAAGTCACGAGAAGTCTTCACAAGCCAAATCGTTAGCCATGACTGCTAACACGCTACCTTGGTGTTACCTATTAGCTGACAGTTTCCTTTTGCGGCTGATGCAATTACGATGACACAACGCTATTTTGAACCGCATGCACGTATTATATTTCTGCGTTCATTGAAGCCCAGCTGAATTTAATTTAAAAAATGCATACTTGCCGCAGGGTTACTTGTGGCGCTGCCAATATTAAACGCCATGTTGATTGTTACCAGAAACAGTTCTTCTTCTTCATCTTGTGATCAGATTACCAAGATATTGGCACACTACCGCCACCTGCTGTTCGTAGACTGAAACAGGAGTGCGATAGCCAAAAAACTGCCAACGTCACTATCAGTTAACGTGAATAATTTTAAGTCTGAAGCAACTTAACCACGAGATAAGTGGAACATTATTACCGTAGGTTGGAAGGCAATTAGCAATATTAGCTAAAAGAGGACTAATAATCAGCACTTCATGTGTCAGTTTTCAAAGCAAAACGAGACAATAACAAAGCTCCAAAAAGGTCAAATAAATTGTTGTAACAACATCAGGGGCTTTGCTGAGGGAATTACAAAACTCCATATCGCTGAATGTTCCAGCATACAGACAGACCCGCATCGACTCAGGTACAAGATAATTACTGAAAACACGTAACGGGTGAGATCCTTAAAAAAAAAAAAAAACCTCACCATTATTACACAGCTAAATATGCTAAATTAGTGCCATAATATTTAAAGCTCAATTGTAAAGCTTTCCTTATGTTCATACTGCATGGTTGAACTATTTGGCCATTCAGAAGAGGAACAGGAGTCCGGAAAACTTAATGTCAGCTAATGTTAGTTATGTAATCAGCTGTTTACCGGTATGTGGATTATTTTCAGAAAGTCACGGGCATTCTGTCACAATACCCAGAAAAAAAGGTAGGCTAATTTGCTAAACAAATTAATTGATGGAGCAACTTTGGGGGATTGGCTTATATACGGGTTTCTGTAAAAAGCTAAATTTGCAGGTCAAAATTGGAGGGTCGGCTTATAGTCGAGATCGGCTTTAAATAGTCGAGTATGTACAATATTCTATTTTTTAACATTAAAATATTCTTCTTGTTTGGGGACCATTTATTTTCTTCACAAAAGAACAGATGTGATGACTGGTCAGGATGAGGAGGTGTGAGGTATCTCTGATGTAAGCTGGCCCTTTTTCACATGAACAGTATGTGATATTTATTATGATAATATATTTATATTTTTTGAAATAGTATACTTTTATTTTATTAAAGAGTATACTTTGAGGGAATGTAAAAAGTGTCTGTCAGAGAAGCAAATTTATTCCTGTTTTAGAACGTTTTACCCTTTTTTTTCTGTGGTTTTTCAATTTTATTTTCTCTTTTCAGTACAAAGGAGTAAAAGGAGCGTACAGAATCAAATGATATTTTCTACTATATTAATATGCTCAATAGTATATATAAGGGTATATGTGTACTCATGTATGTGTACCTATTGTGTGTAAAAATGGACATACACTCTGTGTAACAAAGCAAAAATTACAATAAAAATATTGTTTAAAAATATTCTTCAATCTTGTTGGAAAAATAATAATTGCGTTCCAAAACTGGTATTAAATGAAGCATATATGGCAGCAAGTCTCACTTTTTATAAAAGTCAAATATCCCATATGGCATTTAAAAGCAGAAAAGGTGCTGCAGAAGTAAACTTTGACAGTCTTATCATAAAACACGTATATTAACAACATGATGCTACTTTCATCATAAGTGCAGAGGAATCTTTTCATGGAATATTTCTGTACATTTTCAGCCTGATGAAGCATAAAGTTTGTGACTCTCATTTATAAAACAGTGGAATCCATAATAAAAGTTAAACTCAGCGCAAAACAGGGAAATGACGCACAAAAATACTCAGCTTAATAAAACCGACTTCACGGGATTTCTCTTTATACATCATAATCAGCTGGGAGATGTTTTGCACGTTAAAGGACGATACCATCCATTTTGCATGTTTGAGTCTAATATATTCAGTTTTCATATGTTACATTAATTTTAATATATACTGTATACATATATATATATATGGCTCAAACATGCACACAACTGCTGGAATGCTCTTTAAATTCCTTTAAGCTCCTGGATTCATGGGACTGTGACCAGGAGCAGCAACAGCCAATACACACAGAACCAACACCAATTAAAGCCAAATAAGGGGTCAGGAAAAATTGATTTTTAGATTAATTTCAATTCAAACAATTCTGATATCAATTCATAAAATAAAAATTTATCTTTTAAATAGTCAAATTTTTAATTGAACAGTAGCGTAAGTTCTGTGTGACGTAGCGCAACTACTCGACTACAGAAAGCATAGAAGACCAAACTTGTATTAAAACAACATGGTGACTGTGACTCTGACACCTTCAGGTTTATTTAGATGTTTGGATTCATTTTGGCTTTAAAAGCAAAAGGACACAAATGAGCCTGACTAAGAACATTTACACAATATGCAACTCAGAAGTAAAATTTTACGGAGACACGATGAACTTGTGGAGCCTCAAGTAGATAAGGAGATGTGGTGGTGGAATGAGGAAGTGCAGGAGTGTATACAGAGAAAGAGGTTAGCNAACATTTACACAATATGCAACTCAGAAGTAAAATTTTACGGAGACACGATGAACTTGTGGAGCCTCTTGTGGAGGCGTCATGCCGCCGCCGTGACATCTGCAGCACGACACCTAAATGAAGACAGATGACGTAGAAAATGCATCGACCTGCAAGCTGCATCTGCCTCACCTCCACCAAAAAATAAGCCAGTCCTTACTATTTTATATGGAGGATATGCATCCTTACAGTGCTGCCGTGACGAGGGATTTAGGAACACGCTTCAAGTCCTGGAATCACAGAATGCTGAGCAACATGACAACATGTTAGTGAGGTGGCTACACAAAGCTTCATGTGGTGGTCAAAGAGCATCAGAGCCCAAAGGTCAAAGGTTCAGCCTGAGCCTGTTTCCTTTAATACACTCATTACATATGTGTTGTGGTGATGATTCATGACTGTAAAAGAACAGCAATGATCAATAAAGCTGTATTTAAAAAAAAAAAAAAAAAAAANAAAAAAAAAAAAAAAAAAACACAACTTGTTATTGAGGAACTTAATGTAACCCTGATCAGTTTAAATCTTCCTCTTCTTCTTTGGGGTTTTCTAGCCTTTGTCATCCTTGTTGCTTTGCTGCCATCTTCTGGCGTTAATTTCAGTTTCACTCCAAAAATCAAATATCCATCCATTTTCTAAACCTGTTTGTCCTGTTAAATTAATTACATCACTAATTAATAATTAATTATTGAAATTAATATATTAATATACTAAAATATAATTTATAATATAACCCCTCCCCCAGTGAGCTTTTTAGTTCCGTACCCTGATCGCTGCTCTCTGTAGATCTGATGTCATTTCCTCTCTTCCTGTGCAATTAGCACGTTTGATGGAAATATTTAAAGTCCGTTTGGACGCTTCACTGAGCTCAATCAGGAAATTAGCCAGTTAATATAGGCAGAGAGGTACAGGTCTTAAAGGGCCATACTGGTGGTTTTGCATGTTGGAGCCCAATAAATACAACCTGAATACACTTTGCATTAGCCAGTATCAAAAATCACCTTCATGCAATAAAAGAATGGATGTCAAAAAATTATTTGCAGCTAAATTGTGACAAAACAGATCCTTTTCATTGGCCTTTCCATTTTTCATTTAACCTAATTGGTCCTCTTTCCAAACTGTCAAACCCTGTGTAAAAAGCCTGGGAATAGGATTTGATTCTAACATTAATTTAGAAGTTTATGTAAAATCTCTGGTACAGTCTCGTTTTTTCCACTTAACCTTCTCCTGGATCAGCAGCATCACCTAATGAGTTTTCACCCAGCTAGTCAAAAATAAAACGTTATGAGTAAAGCGGCTAACTAACAAACATGCAGGAAAAAGCAGAAGGACACACAGTTCACCTTTATTAACCTCCGAGCCAAAATCATCTCAGACAGCACAGATTTTCTGTCAGGAAAGCAGCAAGAAGCTGCTTACACCACAGCGCTGCCTTATGCTGAGTGTGTGCATTACTGACAGTGATGACTACAGGTAAACGCATGTCTTACAGTGTGCGTAGGACACACACACACACACTGCATGCAGGAAATGATCCTGTGTACTGGAACAGAAAGTACAGTTTGCGTTNACACACACACACACTGCATGCAGGAAATGATCCTGTGTACTGGAACAGAAAGTACAGTTTGCGTTAAATGCTGCTGATCTGTTTACAACACATATGAAAAGTTATTTCAACAAATTTTTAATAAAATTCCATCTTCCTGCTGCTCCTATTCCTGTCGTGTTCTTCCCATTCCACATTTATATAAATGATAAATAAAATNTCTTCCTGCTGCTCCTATTCCTGTCGTGTTCTTCCCATTCCACATTTATATAAATGATAAATAAAATCCAATGTACACGTCTTCCACGGTGAGGAACTGTGGGAAAAAGATAAATGTAGGTTTACCACAGAAGCACTTAAAATTACAAATAAAACCACGGTTTAGTAGCTCAGAGTTTTGGACAGAATTACTTCGTGTATTAAATATTATGCTGCAAGTAAAAATATTCTTCTTCTTCTTCTTCTTCTTCTTCTTATTATTATTATTATTATTACTATTATCAGAAGTTGTAGTAGTCCTGACAAACAAGAACCCTATAAAATGAGGTTTTGTTTGCTGGGGATCTTTACGGAACGTTCTGGGGACTTAAGTTTTCTAGAAAGGGTCATAATTCACTTCAGATGATCAGAAACGGCCTTCTAGGTGTGTTCGGTGCAGATACACAAAAAAACTGAAGTTCAGATGTGTGTAAATGTTTAATCAATGTGGCATGTAACATGTAATCACCACATGAAATTACATTCTGCAGTGTCACGCTTCATTTCACCTTCTAAGGCCATAACTCGTGTTTCAAAATGTAAAGGTCTCTGACGGTGTATTACGGCCGTACAAGACAAAAAAAAAAAAAAAAGNTTACTTTGAGTTTTAAACTTTAAATAACGCCAGTTTTAAAAGTCCAAATGGTAATTTGATGATTTTGCACTAAAAACACAAGTATTTCTTTATAGTCTGATGGAAAAGTATAATTTCATAAGATCATGAACTCATAAAAATCCTGCAAATCTGCCAATTTAAAAACTCACAAATTTGCAAGTGTTTTGAAACTGGCAAATTTATCCATCCATTTTCTAAACCTGTTTGTCCTATTGAGGGTCATGGGGGGGGGNCCCTGGACAGATCGCCAGTCTATCGCAGGGCTGACACAGAGACAGACAAACTCATTCAAACCCTCATTCACACCTATGGGCAATTTAGAATTCCCAATTCACTTGACATGCATGTCTTTGGAGGTGGGAGGAAGCTGGAGTACCTGGAGGGAACCCACGGGGAGAACATGCAAACTCCACACAGAAAGGCCCTGTCCCGGCCAGGAATCGAACCCAGGACCTTCTTGCTTCTTGAAAATAATGAGAACGGGAATCGAACTGGTGACTATGCCTGCAGTACATGACTTATTAAAATACTTTTCCATCAGATTTAACAATAAAGAAATACTTGTGCTTTTAGTGCAAAATTATTGAATTATAACATGCAAATTTTTAAAACTGAAAAACAACTGACTGGCAAATTTTCAAGTTTTAAAACTAGCAAATTTTTGAGTTAAAAAAATGGAAATAATGCCCCCTATTTATTTCATCTTATATGACCCTAATATGTTGCTGTAATATACATCAGAGCCAATAAAATTTAATTTGTCTGTCACTGATTAAACCTCCACAGTGGAAAAAGTCTGAGGAACTGAACTGACAAACACTCATCTTCCTCAAAGTGAATATTCCCATCGACTATAATGTAACATCATGACATACAGAGATTCAGTCGAGTTATTGTGCTATATAAGGTTGATAGAACAATAATTTGATATAAATATATTTACTAATTATTATTAATGTAATATTAAGTCGTAATATTACTGATAAGCGTTAATATTACAACTTAATATAACAACATAAATGTCTCTGAACGTTATTATGATGGTAATTTGTTAAGTGTAGTTATGATTACATTTGCTAATGATTATTTTGGACAGCTGTGTGTGGTTTGCTGTCATAGCATAGACATTTTATTTTTATTTTATATCAGCATATTAGGGGGGGGAATATTTTGAGCATATTAGAATATTGGNCCCCCCCCCCATAATTATATTATAATTATGGCCTGCTGATGATTTCCATTCATAAAGCTCGCTTCCACAGGCTTTGTGAAAGGAAACGTCACTCAACATGACGGGCGCCGCCATGTTCAGTGACGTCATACTCATGAAGTCAAGCTAGATAATATTTTGCTCCGACTTCAAATGCCCAACACATTTTTCAAAGTAGGAGGTCAGAAAAATCTGACTTCTGATNAAACTTTCCTGTACGCACTCAAAATTATTTTGCTGTCTTACAAAATAACCATGATGCTCAGATTTATCTCTGCTCACTCTCAGAATGCCTCAAACCATCAGGTTACTATCATAAGCTGGTAAGCAGTAAGTGTGTGCATGTGTGTGTGTGTGTATGCTCCCAAGTTTGGGCTGTGTGGATGTGCATTTTCTCTGCTCACGCTTGGTTTCTGCTCGTGAGTTTTTTCTGCTCAANTGGGCTGTGTGGATGTGCATTTTCTCTGCTCACGCTTGGTTTCTGCTCGTGAGTTTTTTCTGCTCAAGTGGATTTTTTAGGCAAATCTCAAAGGTCAAAAATGAACCAGTCAAATTGAGGGATCAGTCTCAGCCAATCAGTACTATCACGTGGTATTTGGCACAAAACCATGTTCAATACATCAGGATGGAGCCACACAATGCCTCACAGTGTGTTGTAAGTATCTAAATTACATTTGTTGAACTCATTAGTGACTTCATTTACGTTGATCAGTGCTAATTATGTGAGCTTTATTGCTCAGAGAATGACACTTTTGAGTATCTTTAACCTCACTAACTTACAGGCTAGCGGCCGTTATCTATACAGGCTAGCATACGTTTTGCCTAACAGGGATGATGCGGAAATAATTTTATCCATCACTATAAAGTTATTCATCATTACTGCATCCATCTCTGTATGACTATTTTTAAATGTTTTCAAAGAAAACATTCAAAAATAACAAACTGTTAGATCAGGTGAGAGCCAGGCATTTCCCATCATGCCCTGAGGCCGTGCAGTCTGTGGAGAGCAACTGCGGCTCCTGGCTCCAAAGTCTGCAATCGCCTTGTTCTCAGAGGTTATTGTTGTTACGTTTGACTGATGTCAGAGCGAGTCGGGATCAAGTCGGACAGAAATCTAACCGGCATGCATTGTGCGCCTATCGCTGGTGATCGATTCTGCACAGGCCTGGCTCATCTCAAACAAGCCCATTTAGTATAGAATCACAACTACTCTATATATTGTAGTCAGCTAGGATGAAAACACTAACCTTTTTATTCCATCGTTTTGTTTTTGCTGGAATCTCTGTTATATCGGAATCAGGGAGAACATATTTCCTTTTCATTTGGTCCATTTTCCCCCCCAGTGTCATAGTGTGGGCTAGGTTTGCTCCTTTTCCTTGTGTTCTCCTCTATTTCCCCTCTCTTGTGTTTCTAGTTTGTTTCCCTGTGTATTCTGTGTATGTCTATGTGGCTGCTCCTGTTTCTTCCTGTGAGCAATTAACGTGCACACCTGAGGCCAATACATTCATCAAGCCCAGCAGTATCCCGGCTCTTCACTNGAGCAATTAACGTGCACACCTGAGGCCAATACATTCATCAAGCCCAGCAGTATCCCGGCTCTTCACTCCAGTCTTCACCAGATCGTCCGTTTGCCTATGTGGTATTTATGCTACGACCAAGCCAAACCCAAGTTGGTATTTTTCCTTGTCTTTGTCTGAGACCTGTTTTTTTTTTTTTTTTTTTTTTTNTTTTCATAAGTGTTTTACCTGTGCTCTTGTGTGCCCTGCCTGCCTCGCTTTGCCTCACCTGTCTGCCTGCCAGCCTCCCTGCTCAGCATCAGCTCCTCTGCTCCACTCCAGTCATGGCTCTGGCCTCAATCTTCAATCTTCTTCTAAAATAAACTCCTTTGTGTACAGTTTATTCCCTTTGTCTGAGTCTGCTTTTTTAATCCTAAATCCATGAGACATGACAGAACTATCTGGCCATGATGGACGCAGCAGACTCAGATCAGGAAGCGGCCATTTAGCCTCTCTGAAGGCTAAATGTTCTTCCTCTCATGTCTCATATCTTTGTCTGGCCTCCATCTCTCCTCACTGCTTTCATGAGTTCCTGTTTCTTCAAACACTAGAAGGTGCAGTCAGGGTGTAAAATCATCCTTGGATGTCCAGTCCTAAAATAATCTCATACACAGGTGCGCAGCACACACACACACAAACACACACACACACACCAGTGGCATAATGAGTCAGTGCCGGCTATGGAGGTCATTCCCTGTCATATGTCAAGAATATCACCATTAAACTTGAGAGCAGGATCTTAGAGATATTTTGCAAATATTTAAGGCTCTCACACAAAAATGTGCTCTCACACTTAAACTTTCCTGTACGCACTCAAAATTATTTTGCTGTCTTACAAAATAACCATGATGCTCAGATTTACNAAACTTTCCTGTACGCACTCAAAATTATTTTGCTGTCTTACAAAATAACCATGATGCTCAGATTTACCTCTGCTCACTCTCAGAATGCCTCAAACCATCAGGTTACTGTCATAAGCTGGTAAGCAGCAAGTGTGTGCATGTGTGTGTGTGTGTGTGTGTGTGTGTGTGTGTGTGTGTGTGTATGTGCTCCCAAGTTTGGGCTGTGTGGATGTGCATTTTCTCTGCTCACGCTTGGTTTCTGCTCGTGAGTTTTTTCTGCTCACATTGTGGATGTTTTAGGCAAATCTCAAAGGTCAAAAATGAACCAGTCAAATTGAGGGATCAGTCCCAGCCAATCAGTACCATCACGTGGTATTTGGCACAAAACCATGTTCAATACATCAGGATTGAGCCACACAACGCCTCACAGTGTGTTGTAACTATCTAAATTACATTTGTTGAACTCATTAGTGACTTCACTTACGTTGCTCAGTGCTAATTATGTGAGCTTTATCGCTCAGAGAATGACACTTTTGAGTATCTTTAATCTCACTAATTTACAGGCTAGCGGCCGTTATCTATACAGGCTAGCATACATTTTGCCTAACAGGGATGATGCAGAAATAATTTTATCCATCAGTATAAAGTTATTCATCATTACTGCATCCATCTCTGTATGACTATTTCTAAATGTTTTCAAAGAAAACATTTAAAAATAACTCTTGTGTTTCTAGTTTCTAGTTTCTTGTGTTTCTAAAATAATATCTCTTGTGTTTCTAGTTTGTTTCCCTGTGTATTCTGTGTATGTCTATGTGGCCGCTCCTGTTTCCTCCTGCGAGCAATTAACGTGCACACCTGAGGCCAATACATTCATCAAGCCCAGCAGTATCCCAGCTCTTCACTCCAGTCTTCACCAGATCATCCGTTTGCCTATGTGGTATTNTTTGATAAGTGTTTTACCTGTGCTTCGGTGTGGCTCTTGTGTGCCCTGCCTGCCTCGCTTTGCCTCACCTGTCTACCTGCCAGCCTCCCCGCTCAGCTTCAGCTCCTCTGCTCCACTCCAGTCATGGCTCTGGCCTCAATCTTCTTCTAAAATAAACCCCTTTGTGTACAATTTATTCATTTTGTCTGAGTCTGCTTTTTTAATCCTAAATCCATGAGACATGACAGAACGATCTGGCCATGATGGACGCAGCAGACTCAGATCAGGAAGCGGCCAGTTTAAACAGCCTTACTGGGACNATCTGGCCATGATGGACGCAGCAGACTCAGATCAGGAAGCGGCCAGTTTAAACAGCCTTACTGGGACAACATGAGCTTCTGCTATGGACTCTCTCTGACAGTAACCAAGCCATGGTAAATCAAATCACTCAATTAACCAATGAAGTCACCCA
This sequence comes from Lucifuga dentata, assembly GCA_014773175.1. Taxonomy (NCBI): domain Eukaryota; kingdom Metazoa; phylum Chordata; class Actinopteri; order Ophidiiformes; family Bythitidae; genus Lucifuga; species Lucifuga dentata. The sequence continues at coordinate 25,904 of VXCM01008567.1, forward strand.
ATTAACTTCTCAACTTACCTCGTCAGCCTCCACAGCCCTGCCTGCCTGTCCAGTCAGCTCCGCCTCCAGCTTCTTCTCTGCCCAGAGAGTCCTATGTTCCAGACCCAGAACCATTCAACAGAACTGGGAGAGCTGTCCAAGTGCAGAGGATTCCTCCTCCAGTGCTCTCTGGTGTTTAATCAGCGGCCGCTGGCTTTCCCTTCTGATCAATCCAAGGCACATTATATTATGGGACTTTTGAGGGAAAGGGGGGCATTGGCCTGGGCTGAAGCTGTGAATACTGATCAGTCTGTTGTCACCTTGTCATATGACAATTTTGTGTCTAAGATGAGAGGANAGCTGTGAATACTGATCAGTCTGTTGTCACCTTGTCATATGACAATTTTGTGTCTAAGATGAGAGGAGTTTTTGACCATCTTGATCACTGTGGTGATGCTGCTAAACGACTGTTGAACCTCCACCAAGGATACAGTGTATGCCAAATGCCACAAATGTAGCAGATTTTTCTGTTGAGTTCAGGATGCTGATAGCTGATGCCAAGTGGAATGATAAGGCTTTACGCAGTGTTTTTTTTTTTTTTTTTTTTTTTTTTTTTTTNGTGTTTTTTTTTTTGTTTTGTTTTGTTTTTTGAATGGCTATCAGAGCAATTAAAGGATGAACTGGCTTCTCATGAGGAACCAGCTAATTTTGACTCACGTTTCCCTAGTCATTAGGTTAGATGGTCGCCTGGATGAGCGGCGTAGGGAGAGAGCTGGTCATTCCCTTCCTCTGCTCACCTCTCACTCATCTCCACCACCTCTAGTGAGAGGGGCTCATTCCCTCCCAATGGCTCTGGTCTCCTCTCTCCCTGTTAGCTCTGGGGAGGAACCCATGCAGTTGGGCCGTGCCAGGTTGTCTCCCTCTGAGTCTCCCTCATCTCATCTCTAATGTGAATGCTGTCACTACACGATTTGACCCGGAAACATGATCCAGACCACATCTGGACCTGAATGCAATGTGCATGCATGCACATTTAGAAAGCACGTCTACATGCAGTCGCCAGTTTCCTTGTTATGACATTTAAGTTTAATTCGACATTTAATTTAAATGACTGAATTTTGTTGTTGTCATTTGTCGTGTGATAAACGTACAAAACGAAGTCCTTTGCATCATTAAAGGCAACTTTAAATTGTGATTTTTAAAAATAGAAAATAAAAAAATAAATAATAGGTTCCATAAAATCCCATTTTTACAATACTGAAAAAATTAACTAACAGATGCTGACATGCAGGTGAATCTGGTAAATTCATTTTAGATTGTTTATTTTCATAAACACATACAGCAGCAGCTCTGAGCATCAGACTGAGCTGCTCTGCAACAAAAAAATAATACACAAATAACAATAAATCTGCCAATCTATCAGTTATGATCAATCAATGAAAAATCAGACATCTGTTATGAATTCAGAGTTTGATTCCATGGAACACCTTGTGTGGAAAAATCACTGAGAAATCTGCTTAGTTTCTCTGCTTCTACATCTGTGTCACCAAACATCTCAGTCTCCAAAATGTGCAACAGGTATAGTGTTTCCATACAGGTGCGCAGATTCTCCTGTCTAGTTTATTTTTATAAATCCCAAACTTTGTGTGGGAATGCAACAGTTATAAATAAGGTCCCTGCATAAATATGCGCTGCCCCGATTTAATTCATCTGGCTGCTCTTGTTTAGAGTACCAGAAGATTTATGAGAGGTTCTGGTATGCCCAAAAATATGCCAGTACTCTAAAATGAAAATCACAGAGGTCCCGGTACTGCATACCAGTGGGTACCGGCCCATTTCAAGGACTGACTATCAATAAAGTTATTATTGCTTAACCCACTTAGCTAACAGCAACAAAGCCAAAAATACTGCCAGTCAGTCTGCTACTTCCTACTTCTGCCGAACACTGGAAGTATCCCCCATAATCGTTTCTCCAGTAACGTCCTCAGGAAACTCATGGATAAAGCTGAATTCCACTCACTGTTTTATAAATGAGGCCCCAGGGATGGGCAACTTTGATTAGGGCAGGGGCCAATAACATTTCATTCTCACCGTCAAAGGGCCACACATTAAATAAAACAAAAATCACTGTTAACTCAATACATGCGGGTGCGGGTCTCTAAATAGGAGATACAGGGATAAAGGGAGTACTGGCACCATTTTTTGTCCACTTTAAGCTCTGCTTACAACTGGATACCTATGGATTTGACCTTGAAAACTGCTGCATACAATTCACACATGGACCCTCTTCTGATATCTTCACTTTGAAAAGGGAGAAGATACTCCTCCCTGCTGAGAGGGAGGAATGAGGAGGAAGGAATTTTAATTTCTGCTTGAAGGCCATTCAGTATGTTTGATAAGGACTTGAATAAACCTGCTGAATTTAGCGTGTCTGGTGAAGGGAGG